>JAYRBW010104691.1:0-41731 GCA_036023295.1 Invenusta paracnida
CTAATATGCTTGGATATATATATTTCAATTTTCTATGCTTGTATCATTAATAAATATATTGTTTCTATTTTATCTATTTAGTTATGCATAAAACAAATATTTATTATCATTACACTACTAACAAGCAGGATTAGACGAGCAGTAGTACAAAAATATTTTTTTTTAGTTTTCGTTGAAATTACAAGAAATATAACGAAATGAAATCTACAATTAATTCGATGAATACTAATATATATTTTTAAATGTATACATTCAAAACACATCAGTCGTTTCTCTATGTGTACTCTATCATGGTGTTTAAGGTACATGTATAATATGTTTGTTTACTCTAGATAAGTTGTCTGTATTATATTTCCTTCTCTGCTAATACGACATAAACTATAAGGCAGGTACAATAAATTGAACAAAATTAGTTAAGTGTAACACATGAAAAATAATTTATTTTTAACACAAATACAAGAATTTCAGCGTTTATATATTCACAAAATATGTACTAAGTTAAAAAATATGAGCAGAAATGCAATGTAATATATAGTAAATTCATGATTGCAAAACAAGGAAATCCTTAAATTATACTTATTCTTAAAAAAACGTCAATCATCAATAGTCTAGATCAAGTGATTGAGATACTATACTATAAGTATGAAATAATTAAAACTGCTTTAAAATTTATCTAGTCGATGTTTTCAATATTAAATAAATAGTCCGTTTATATGCGTAGGTATAAGTATATTTCAAAATACTTTTACATTCGCATAAAATCTTCCTTATTATTATATTGTATAAACTTTATTTAAAAAATATTAATATCAAATTTCTAAACATAACATTTAAGCCCACAAATAAAAGTTAAGAATTGTTATTTATTTACTACTAACAAAACCACAAGCTTTCAGGCTATCTAAAGCATAATTATGCGTGAGAGTAATAAAATATAAATTCACAAATATGAATAAATGCATGTTGTTCCAGAAATGTTATAAGAACCAATTCAAACGGGATTAGGAGAGATTCGAAGATCTTATTATTCTGACTATGATTATGATTAGGTCTATTATCCTTATTTAATTAATAAGTACCCAATGAAATATATAGTGAATTGCCATATAACACGATAATTATTATGCTCTAAGAAAAAGTTAAGCATTTTCCCGACAAGATCATAGTTGTCCAACAAAGTGTTAAATTTCTGACGGGAAAAGAGTGGGAGCGCGCGCTCTACGTGCTTTATACTGGCTACGCCCCTGTTATCCCAATTTTAACATCATGGAGTAGATATATTTTATGTTGGTAGTTTGTTATCCACTTTATAATAGAAGTTGACGGTACGTTGTTTATATTACTTTCACTTTTGTTTTTTCATTAAGTTTAGGCCGCGGTGAATTGTGTCATTAATACTACATAGAAAATGAAGATTCGGAGTACTGAACACACTTTCAAGTAAAATCATCTCAAAATTTTAATATATGAAGTTAACTACATGCACAAATGTTTGATAGCTGTACAGTAGTGTATATTAAAATAAATAATTTTGAACATTGATGCTTTTGGATTCACTCAGACATATAATGAAGAAGTGATAACTTGATAAAAATGTAGCCTAAATAGTAATTGTTAGATCAGATATTAATAATATATTTAAAAAATGATAATATGTGAAAAAGGGTATAGGTACCTATACCTAGCATTAAACTAAGTATAGTATTTTTATGTTGTCAAGAATTATCAACTGATTCTTGAATTTGAAATTAATTACAATTTGAACTATTATTCATGGCTAGTTGGAGTCCTAGGAATAACTATTATATTTGGGTAACAAAACAGTCTGTACCTGAGTTGTTGAGTCAAGTCACATTGGCATACCAGACTCAAGTCAAACTGAATAATACAACCATTACTATACCTTTATTGTTTAGTTATCTGTTATATGCAAAGATAACTTATTTGACTGACTGAGTATTATTTTTATAAATATAAGCTAACATAACTTAATTTTTTTTAATAGTAAATTTTATCAGCACTAGCTGGGATTCAAAGTTAGATGTCTTTAAAGAATCATCTATAAATCAGTTAGAGCAATTGTGGAGTTGGCCATAAATTAATTTTTTTTCAGAAAATAAATAAAACAAATAATAAATGTAATTAACAAGTAACCCCTAATCTATACACTACTAAAAGCTGATGGCCACAACCACACCACAATTATCAAGCAACTCACTATCCTTTACAAGAGTATTACAATATATAAATTTAATTACGTTTATTTTTTGTTTTACATTTTATTTATTTCCAAAAAAAATTAATTTATGGCCAAGAACTCCACAATCACCTCAGTTAGTCATATTTTGGCACAAATTTTGTTTGGTAATGCAAAAAACAGGGATTGTAGAGTACATGGCCATAAATTAAATGTTTTCAAAAATTAACAAGACAAATAGATATGTAATTAACAAGTAACCTCTATACACTATTAAAAGTTGGTGGCTGCTTGCAGCCACAACCATACCATGATTATCAAGCATCTCACTATCCTATACAATATATACATTTAATTACATTTTTTTAATTTTTTTTTTACATTTTGTTTATTTAAAAAATATTTATTTACCACCAAATACTCCACAATTGCCCAAAAACTGCTCAAAAAGAAACATTAATATAATATATTCCAGGTCATTACAGTTATATAATTATTTGTTTTTAATATAATATTTAGTTTGGTTTAATTTGGTTTTTAACTTTTAAGATAACATTTTTTAATTACAAATTATTTTAGTTTAATAATATTTTACATATACCTATTAGCAATATCACAGATACAACCTTGATAATCATTCCTTTTAAGCAATTCTGGTAATATCCAGTGTTAAGCAAGATTCCCGTGTTAAATTATTTTTGCTCTTTTTTAACTTTTTTTTAAAATTTTAAATGCTTTTTTAAAATTATTTTTTGTATTTATTTTAATAAGAAAAACATAAATATCCATAAGTGTTTATATTTATATGTGTTATTACAAACTTATATATAAAATTATATTATATTGAAAAACAAGAGTGTTTATATACATTATTATATGTGTACATGAATAACAAGAGTGTTTATATACGTTATTATATGTGTACATGAATAACAAGTAAAAAGTAATAAGAAATCGTAATTTAACGTCTGATCCAAAAGAGGATATTCCCAAAAATGTTCGTCTGTACTACGCGGCACCACAGAAAATGAAACGAAATTCAATACATTAAAATAAATTGTAAAATAAAAACGAAAAATAATTTAACAAAAAAACGTTAAAAAATTAAGAAAAACGTTAAAAGCGAAATTAATTTAACGCGGGAATCTTGGATATTACCTAAAAATTACCTTTTATATTATATATAGTTAATACGAAAAAATATTAGTTACGCTATAAATAAATTTTGTGAAAAAAAAGTTTTAAATAAGCATTTAATAAGATGTTCTAATTAACAAGATAAAATAAGATTGCATGTTTTTGGGTTTTAAATTAAATAAAAATGAAAAAGAAAATTCACAGAAGTCTTCAAATATCTCTAAAGTATTTATTAGTGCTGTCGTTTAATCTTATGTATTTTTCAAAGTAGGTAAAAGATAAGATAAATTTAAGATAAAACTTTTATGCGAAGAGACAAGAAACTAAATGGGAGACCTTGATGAATGCATAAATATCTTTCAGAAAATAGAGTAAATTATTTACATGTGATAGGGAGCCGAAAAGTCGACCCTCTCCACCGATGTAGTTTTATAATAAAGTATCTGAAGACTCTTAAGAATTGCTTCCATTTTTTAAATATTCTAATTATTTGTTTTCGAACTAATCTCTACAAAAAGTACATGTTTAATTTAATTACATTTCTTTAAATTAGATTTAAATACAAAAAACAAACTAGAGTTTAAAATATATCATCTGCATAATTCACAGGTTAATTACAAAATCTTTTTATAAAATGATTATATTTCCAACTTACTACTTTGTAGTAGTAAAATGCTACTTCATACTATAATACGTTATATTTAAAATTCTAAATTGCCCTTAATAAGACCTTATGTTCAAAACCGTTTTGCATTTAATAATAAAATATCATAACATAAATTTATAATTTGAAAGGGAAGAGACTAAACAGCTGTCTACATTATAACATAAGAATGTACCATTGGAATAATATATATTAGAATGGGTCATTCGCATTTTGATATTTCTTATTTCGTCGTTTAGTACCTATAGCTACCCGTCGTTTCTTATTTTTCGATCAAAGGAAACTTAGTCATAACATGTAATAATAAGATAATAAAATGTTTTAAGGAAATATTATTGTAAATAAATTATAAAAATAGCTCTTCATTGACACCGTATTTTCAATTCACCATCATTATTCTGTATGTTTACTGTTGTTTTTTGACTTGGTTTAACTATAATCATGGAAAAGAAGTACCTATTACAAAGAAATTTAAATTAATTTTAGTTTTAAATTATAAAGTAGATTAATTTTATTAATTATTAGTTATTTTATTTATATTAACTGCATGAATTTCAAAATTACGAATGAACATATCAAATATATTATTTGTCAGAATTATTGCATTTGGTAAATATATACATAATTCGAAATAAAATGTATAAAATGCTGTTTTTCTATTAAAATTTAAAGGCATAAATATAACCTTTCACATTTAGTTAGCATAAAATAGTACATTTATTTTTAAATTGGTAGCTTTTTCTTGATTAATAATTTTTTAAATTAAAATGGCAATATTTTTAATAGTTTTAATAAAGCGAGTGTCCTACAGCATTTACATATTAACTTAGCTTTGTTATTTCTATTTTTAAACTTATTACTATTATTTAACTGTATTTATTGCTTTTTATAGTAATATTACATTGCTTATAGTTTTGCAAAACTATATAAAACTAATTATTATGTACGAAAAAGACGAATTTCAGGATTTCGAGATGTTAACTCTATAATTTATTCTGACAAAATGTGACATAGATATACATTAGAACACATATTTTAATTGTTTTGAATATTATAATGTTTTAATAATAATACTTACAAAATGCAACAAATAAAAAACGACATAGAACACATTTTCTACATTAATAGTTTATCTAAGATTATAGCACAGGGAAATTATAATTTCTCGATTTTCTTTATAAATTTTTGAAATGTAAATTAATTATTTACTTAAATATGTATATCTTTCTACGCTATCGCCAGTTATACATAATATATATCAAAGATTATAAGAGAATTACAATTAATGTGTTTCGTGATTGAAGCTATATTAAATTTTTGTTTTTTCTTTGATAATATAATTATTGGTTAATATATATATATGTTATTCATGATATGCTACTGGAGAGCTTTTTTGAATAATGTCTTTCATGCCATTATGTTTATAATATGTGTATGTATATTAAATATTTGTGTTGTAATTTTATTACTAGAGAGTAATTATATTCAATAATAATATTTATTTTATAATGTATATTTCTTTACATCTAAATAGTTCTGATTATTTTTTTTATATTTATTAAAAATGAGTAATTTGATGTTTCTGCTACTACTATATAAGTAGTAAAAATGTATTTATAAATATACTGAAGGCTTAGCAGAACATTTTCGTCAGTTGCACATTTGACATTCAACTATTTTCATTGATATACACTACTAGAAAAATAATTTATAAATAGAAAAGAGGGTTCTTCAGTTAAATATTATAGAAACATTATTTCGTAAAAAATGCTATCTTTTAGGCATAAAACAATTTTTTACCAAAGAACATTCTAAAAAGCCAGTTAAAAGACTCGTTATGAAAAAATAATTTTAAAATCTACTTCTCACAAAAGTAGTAGTATATTTCTGTATAAAGTAAAATACATTACTACAAAATCGTAATATATACAAAGCTGTTATTCTAAATATTCTTAGAGTTATAAGGTATCATTCATAAAATATTAATATATAAAATCTGATTGTTTTCAACATTGTTGAAAAATAGATATATAAAAATATGTAATATGAATTCTTGTCCAAAATTAGATAGTAAGCTATTATGGTAAACTAATATAGTATAGCAGAAAAACCTTCAACCACTAATAATATATCATAAAAAATAGTTTGAAAACATTTTTAAAATAGTAATATGAAAAAGGCATTTAGGTATAAATTTATTTCATTTATTCATACTTGTTATACTTTAATCTTTATTATTTTTATATTTGCGATAAAGCATATATGGCATTAATTCAGTGTAAAATTCCAGTAAAGTAATTATTTTTTTTAATCTCCCAATTGTAATGTATGTAGTCTTTCTATATTGACATTTTATTGCTTATAAGACATAAATAAAAAGAAATATATTTCGTTTCTAAATTTTAATAATGTTTTTCTCAAAATAAAACTATATATTAGGTATAATTTTATAACAATAAAATATATCAACTTGTTTAATCGCCTCAATATACTATCAATTTATTGCCAATTTATGTAAGTTTATCGTCTATATCCAACATACATATAATTTGAGATTTGAGACATTCATGTAGAATATTGCCTAAAAAACAATTTAAGAAAATATCTCTAATTTTTTACAATAAAAGAAATAAATATTTGGATAATTGCCAGTGAACGGGAGGAAGGACTAAAACAATAAGTGGAGACGGGTTATACAGTGGTAAGATGGGTATAGACGAACTCCGGGGTGCCTCATAGCCTACCGTTCTCCGAAATTCGCACCGAACTAACAGAAATTGGGACTTAGTGCTGTTTCCCTAAAAATATTTGCATATTGGAAACTGCCGGTTGTCTATGGCCGCGACAGTATCCTGGGCGGAAATGCAAAGACCGTGCCCTGAGGAGTGAATAAGGCCTCCCCCTTATTGTTACAATCGTTTTTACCGCCATTCACGACGTTTAAACAATGCGTCAATTAAAACAAACGCAGAATTTTATCGAATCATGTTTCTGGCTTCTGTACGCCGCGCGAGCTTGGAATGTCTCGACCTGGAAGACAGGAGGCAGAGGTAGACGAAAGACGCGTTAGAATAATAATAATACAGGTAAATACTAAGTTAGATTGCGTTTAAGAGATAGCCAGAGGTAAACGGCAAAGAAATATGCAGGCAGGGTTTTGCGAGTTGATTGAGAAAAAGCAGCCAGTTTCAGACCGGATGTATTTCATTAAGCCACTTCTCTTGAACAAGTTCCAATCGTGTTGGTAAGGGGAGAGGCGGAGAGAGAATGTAGGAGACTAGGAATATGGAAGCAACACTAGGAACCCGGGCTACCGACAAACCCATGCATATTAAGTGTCCCATAAGAGATAGGGCCGGCTTAACAAATGATCCAAAAATTCCGTTATTCAGTCGAGCTAATGGACGGGAGTTGTTCTGAAACAATTACATTTCCTGGCTCGTCCAGTCTCCCGAAATAATCCCTGACAGACTTCCCTCGCGCTGGGTGACAAATACGGGTATCAGAGGGATTTTTTAACTACGAGACTGCTTGCTACCTGTCTATATGTGTAGCTCTTACTGAACTACTGCTCTTTAAGAAACACATTTTGGAGACGAAGGTTTATTTCGTCGAGGAATTGTTCTGGCAGGAAAATAGAGACGGATGTTTGGTGAAAAAAGTTAAATACCTGGGCCAGGGTCCGTGAAGGAATATGTAAATATAGTTGAATACGTGTGTTTCAGAATATATCCAGTACTAGACCCTCCCAATTCGCTTCATTTCCAGTGCCGTTCCATAAGTGGATTTCAATAATTTTTCATAGACACCCTGATATGCTGGGTACGATAAACGGCCGGGAGTATAATCGGAAGAGGGACTTGATTGCGGCTTATGTCATTCCTGAATACTTAGAGAGGAGCCAAAATGGGCAACTTTATATCGTTAACTGGCCAAGTTCCGGTTTTGTTGTGATGCCATTTGGATGCATTCTTCGGGAACAAAACAAGATAAACATTGGGACAGGCCCTCCACTAAGAGGGGGGAAGGGGCGTACAACAGAATATATTTTATTAAAACAGGCAATTGCGAGATATAGTACTAACAATGTAACGTAATAGAGCTAAATGCAAATTAAGATTCACTGCGAGGATGGAATGTGTGCAGTGGGAGTTTTTAATTATTCTGAAGAATTATAATTTGCATGATTAACAGCTGTATATCGTCAATTACTGCTCACCTCACATTTGTCTCTCTAAAAGAGAATTTTATTATCGGTAAGGCAAAAATTTTAATTCCATGAAGATTATAAGGTGAATGGATTACATATTTGGTATAGGCAGTTTATAGGCACCCTACTGGTATAAGTACCCTATATATAGATACGCTACTATAGCTTCACGCATTTGTTAGTTTTAAAGGCAGTTATTCAATAATAGAATTATTTTATGATAAAGTACTATAGGTATTAGTCTTCGATAGCGTTGTTGTATCTCATTAATTTGTGTCCTTATAGCTTGTATATACCAACTATTTAAAAATGATTCTTTTCTGCATTTTAAAATAAAATATATTTTGCTGTATTTAATTATTGGAAACAATGTTTGTTTCGTATATATATGTTATGTCTTATATATTTGAACGCATATGTAATATTTAATATTTTTCGACTTACTATCGAATTTCCCCCCTCTTTTTAATTAATTGATGTACATAAGTGTAATTTCTATACATTATTTTGAATTTATTTTCACCTTAATATTAGGAACACTTTTAGTGCATTACATGTTGATACACGTATAAATAATGCATATTATCAAAAAAAATGTTTTTTAAAACATGCTAAACATTTTATACTTAATAAAATTTCAACATACCTATATAACATTATATATTGTTTAAATGGCTTATATATAGGATAAGACTGACGAAGTTGTATAATCTAAGCATTAGCATATATACAGACGATAATTTTTAGTTATTGATGAATGAAAATATACCTAAATGTAATATATGTTAATCAAACAATTAAATATAAAGTATGTTATCATAATGCAAAAAATGGGTTAGTATAATATTTAAGATTAAAATAAGTGAAATTTCAGAATTAAAAAAATATATATATATACATCATCTTTTACTCCAATCAAATTTGCATTAATGTACTCTATCTTAGTAAAGTTATATATATAAATAATTTTATATGCTGCAGTCAACAGTATTAAAAATGTTCAGATAAAATTTGGAAAACTAATGTGCCATATATTACATATTTGTCTGTGAAGAAAATTTGTTAAATATTATAAAAATATATAAGTTTAAACATGATTTTTTAATAGCGAAATTAAACAAATTATACATTTTTAATGAAGCTGTGCAGGTATCACGCACCAAATTCGATTTAAGTTATTAACATATTTTAAATAATGCTATAATAATCCGCATCTATAAATAAAATCTACTGTACATATATATAACATTTAAAATAAATTAAAACGCATATTTAATATATGCTTAACTTGAGTAGATATACCTGTAACCACTTCTTGCAACTGAGGTTGTCTCTGAAAGTTCAATTAATTAATCATAACAAAATGATTACATGTTATCTGGATGAGTTTGTTGATTAGTATATATATTATTCAACTCTACTTAATTATATTACTGAAACAATTACATTAATTGCAATTACAATTACATACATTGTTAAAAGAATTTGCGGTATTTTTTTATATAAATTGTAAAGGTTCCATTATTCTATTTTCACCTGTCATAGTATATATATGTATGTTGAATATATACAATTTGTTGACTCTTACGTTCTTTAATTTTTAGTCAGTTATATTTGGATTTGTAAGAGTTATTACCCATGATGTATTGAGAATAAAAAACAAATTTGCTCAGTTCAACTATATAACCATTCCATACATAATGTAGGTACATTATACTTAATATATTCACAATAATAATAATAATAATATAAGAATGAATTACAACTATCAGATTATAAATATATGAGTAGTTTACATTTTAAAATATAAGTTTAAATGTATACATATATGTATAATAAAGCTCTTAATAGATAATAGGATATATAACAGAGGAATTAACTGGCGCCATTTATGGTAATTTTTGGACCCCTGATTGAGCGGAAACGGATGACATTATAAATTTCTTAGCAATTTCCAAAATTGTGTTTATTTTAACAAGGAGGCATTCAGGGGGTAGCGATTCCATTCCATGCGGTACAGACAGACTCAAGAAGGATATAGGAATATACCTATATACCATGGAGATAAGGTGGAGGCAGATGGAGGTTGATCAGAATCCAAGAAATAGGGAAGTTAATCTTCCCTCAGAAATTCATTTGGAAGCTGATTTAAATACAACTGTATATAATATATACAACAAATAACAATAATTATAAACTTATAAAGTTAGTTGATGACATTGCACAATGTGAACTATTCACGCGTGTATTATTGCGGCTAATTCATACCTTTCACCTCTATAATTCCGGTAGAGCACATATCTATAATAGTAATTAGTTGTAAGCATTCAATAGTCTTCCCCAAAAACAATACCGGTTCCTCAACTCACCTTAATTATTATGTATTATTCGGTTATGTTTGACGACCGGATGAATTTATCTTATTGCAGAAGTTCCGCTGTGATGCTGAAGGTGCGGTTGATCTCTCTGGCAGAGACCAAACCACTTGTCGAGTGTCTCCGCAAACGAGACCCTTATATGACTTTTCCGGAGAGGTTTCCGGACCAAGTTATGGTCTTTCTGACTTCTGTCTAAATAGGACGAGCCTTCTTAATTGGAAAGGGACTGGGGATATATACTCAAGGCTCCCTTTTCAAGAACATCCTGCGATCAACTGCCAAATTATATTTCTATGTGTATATACATATATATGTATAAATATATAGATTACATACCTTTATGCTATTGTATATTCTAGTTAATTGCGGCGTGTTTATATTCATCTCATCGGAAATGTATTTTCTCTGGGATATAATGGATGAAATGCAAATTAAAATAAAGTATTCTGGTAGATTTGTTCAATTTATTTGAAGTCATCTTGTTATTCTGTGTTCATGCTATTACATACATTAGCATGCATATATATTATTATGTGAAAATAAAACCGAGATATATAGTTTAAATTGATTTTAAATGAGAGGCGGAATACTGAAAATGTATATTCATTAGGCTTTTATATATGTGTCTGTGTTGGTGTTTGTGTATATATCGTAATAAGAAGAAAAATTAATCTTTTAAATTTTTCGATTATAACGCAAGATTTTATGCCAAAATAAAACTGCTATATATGTATTTGGACCATCTATTGAGAGTAGTTAGACATATTAAACACTTGATTTTCTTATCGCTGCACTGATAACACAATTACACATTGACAATTAAAGTTGGACATTTTGAACAATTGTTTAAATTTTTTATATATTTATTGTAAACATGTATTTAAATATTGTAGTTTGGCATTTCCCCCTTCTAAAATTGAAATCCCAAATCATTAATGCACTATGATGATACCTTTTTATTTTATTTTTCATAAATAAATAAATAACATCTTGAATATTTGCATAATCTGAACTTCTTGAGCTCCAGAAAAGTAATCTTCTAGTAATTACTTTTTTATGTATATATAATTTAGAGTACACTGGTATGCAATTTCATGACTCCGAATTTAAAAGCTATAATTCTAATTCTCATTATATGTCTATAACAAATAGATTTCAGACGATTTTTCTTTGAGTGGTTTCACTTCTGGATTTAGAATTTTGGAGGAAATATAGATAATTAAAAAGTCAATCAAAATCACTATATAAAAACTTCGGAAAACTTCAGGAACATGGTATTTATTATTGACATTTAAATATCAGAGATGTTTTATTAAACAATAAGGTACAACTTTTCAAACAGGTAATCCACATTCTGATGGCAAAAGTAGTCCCCGAAGACCTTCGAGAAAAGGTAAAACAGTTAGAGAACTTCGAAACCAGAAAACATTGGTCAAGGCTCCTGAGATCTGGAAGCTCTTCGCTTCTCAAGACTTAAACAATTCAGTTCAAAGTTTGAAAGCTACATCTCTGGTCGCCGTGATGTGCTTAAGCATAAAGTCACATAAGACGATGGCACAATGGAACATTCATCTTTCCATTATCCTGTATTGGAGATCAGCCGAAATAACATTCCATGTGAAGAGAGGACTGTTAATAATCCCACGTCCAAATTTACGAGAGAGTTAGGTATACTCTGCAGTTTCTGTCTTCTAGATCGCTCTAAAAATCAGTCGAAAAATGAATCTAAGAATAATTCTAAACGAAATTTGTTTACGATCTTCGTGAGAGGAAGATCTTTATATGTTATTATTTTGCTTCTAATTTAATTTAAATCAAACATTCTTGATGTAAAATATGTATATATATGTATGTATATGAAATTTAAAAGATGCATTTTGAATTACTTTTCAATATAACTCAAAAAGCGCGAATTCTCAATATACTTCACTATACATCATCTACCGTTAATCAGAATAAATCTTTGAGTGAATGCTATAAGAAATAACAAAAGAATAAATATATTTCAAATATATATAGATAAATAAATAGCCATATCATGTCAACTCCTTCTACAAAACCATCAAAATAAGTACGAAACTAATAATTGCTCGTGTATATGCAATTATGCTGCATTGGTTTAGCATTATAGACGTTAACTTTTCAATAATTCAAAAAGATAAATAAATAATTGACGAATATACCACACATATATATAAACTAAATATTAGAGTTAATAATTCTACATATATTATATATTATATATATTAATATATTTTAAGCTTTTTAACTTTATTTAAGGATATATTTAAATTGTATTATTTAAATTAAACATTAAATCATTCCTATATAGTTCTAGTCGGAAATATTATAACTTTATTCTTTTAAAAATCGATAGCATGACTCGACAAGTGTTAATTGATTGTTTTGAAATTATAATTATCAAGTATTGTTAAATCCTCTGAAACGTTTTATGAGTTTAGTATTTTTATATCTTTGAATATTAAATATTTCTATAGTGGGATTTCCTTGGTATGAATCATTTACGCTTGCTTTTTGTACTATTTTTATTAATAAACATTTCTCAATCCTATTTAACCTGTTTTAGCTATATTAATCAATATTCCCAGAACAATTATTTTAGAATATACATTTAGTGGCACTTAAATAAAATATATAGGTTTATTTTGTTAATTTAAAAGATCACAAGAAATATTATGGAAATAGTCTTCAATATTTCTTAAAGACATACCAACAAAATTATAATATATAAGAAATATTATTTTGTGTACAATAGGTATATTATATACATTTTTCATTTTTCATTTATGAAAGTTTAATTATATTTAGAAAGAATTTAATTATTGGTCAATGAAAGCATTTTACATGTTAATATCTATTTAGAAGAAAGAACGGTATTTTGAACATAAAGGTCGCAGAGAATTTTTTCAAATAAATTACGTTATATATTGAAATTCTTATAGTGAACTCATATCTAACCAATTTTTCTGCATTAGATTTCCTATATTTTCTTAAAACTGAAAATAAAGAGCAATAATTGAGTTCATTTAATTAAAATCAAGAGTGCGCAAGTTAATTATCATGTGTATATAGTTTTCCTATAGAGCTGACTTACATGTTCCAATACTGGACCATCTAAATATAAGTGGCTAAATTGGATTTTCCCATGAAAGAGTGAAGTGCTATTATACAATGCTCACTTGCATTATAACGTATCGACTGAAGCAGGATTATGTGGGGAAATAAAGAAAGGAAGACGAAAAAAAATTAAAAAAATACTATTTAAAAGCTTTTCAGTGTGCACTTGACGAGCTCACATTTCATATCCAAGTTAATTGATCGTTTTCAAGTCACAATAATCATATGTGAAAAAGGTAGACTCGCGCCTATATTGCGTTAGATAAACCTCCCTTAAATATATCCATAAACTAAGGTATATTTTGGTATAATACATACATATATGCCACCAAATCTAATTAATTTGGATATTTAGGTATGTAGCATATATTACAATAGACATTTAAAAGAGATAAACTATATTGCACGGTCAGCTAAATATATTTTAATGTACAACAGAGGTGGCGAGTAACACCCAAGCGCAATTATTATTTGAACATTTGAATTCCACTACAATGGCTCGTCCTCCTTGATACTTGTCGACAGTTCTAACACAATGTGGAATTTAAATGATCAATTCGAGCAGTCCAGTGGAAAGAGTATATAGTAACAATATACACACATCGGCATATCGTTGATATTTATACAGTCTGAAGGAGCATCTCGACTCCACTACATTTCCATTATCCTATATCTGTACACTGCTTTATACATATTATATACAGATAAACACATACATATAGAGTCATTGAAAGGCGAAAATATCTTATATAATCCTCGAGCCTCCTAGTTCGATCATAGCTTGCGGGAGGGAAAATTTCTTCTCCCTGGTTTTCTCGTTTTTGGTCACCAAAATCAGTTTTGAGAGTCTTGCGGGCTCAATAATAACGTCCGAATTGCGATAAAAAAAGCCTCTCATCATTTTCTCATTATCCAGCTGTTACGAGCGATCACACTCAATTATTTGGCGTCTTTTTTTGACGACAGGGAAAGTTATCAAACACGGTGTCAACGTTAATCCCAATTATACACAATCGCGCCAATTCAAATGAGAGGGTTATTATTTCTTAGTTTTACATGAAATTTACATCATGAAATTACGGTGCCTACATATAAAGAATAAAAATTGTAAAAAAATGTTCACCACAGCTAATAGGATAAGTTCTATTCTGCCGTAATATCACACTATTTTCCCTTATAATTTTATATTTTATATCATTTATAAACTCTGGCAAAGAAAGAATTGTGGCATTCCCAACATATACTTCAATAATTTTAAAGCTTACTATATTTAAAGGCAAATTTTATAACAACACAGATATCCACTCTTTCCTTCTTCAACCTTTATTATTTTCTAATTCTTATATATATAACATAAATAATTATTGACCATTGCTTCCGAAATTTTCACTGATATCATCTATTATTATTGTTAATACACTAATATAATTAATACAAAAAATTACTATTATATACCGATAGCATCATTACAATTTATTCTATCTCTGAATTATTTTTTGTACATAAAGATTAATACATAATAAGTAGTAAGGTAGTGTACCTCCAGATCACCCCTTCCCTCGCAGCCCCCCCCCTGCTATCGATTCTAAATTTGGCTCATGACGTAAAAATGACTCATGGCGTGTAGCTACTATCGATCCATCTTCTAATAATGTAAAAATTGAGTGAAACATTCATACTCATATTGTACAAAAATTATGTCGTGCAAAATTCAACAACGCGAGAATATTTTATAAAAGTAATTTAATTAAACAAAAAATACTAGGGATTATTTATTTGTGCTTAAGTCAAATCTTATTTAATAGAAACAATAATTGGAAAGCCTTAATTAATACTTTTCAATTAATTAAGGCAAGCTATAGTTAAGCAACAATTATACAAAATTTATATATGCAATTTATATCTAACTACATAAAGCTATTTTAAAAAGTATTTATCTCAAATTTCAGTAGTGTAACAATTAATAGACTAAATTTTATTTTACAAAAAGATAATTAAAAAACTTAACGCAAAAATTAAATTTAAAAATGGCCGGGAATTTAAAAAATACTTGCGCGTGAAAATGACATGGTTATTTACGCGTTAATTTCCACGAGTCTTTCAAAACTGTAAGGACAGACTTACTCAAGTATCATACTGTAATTGAATATATACTACTTTTTTTCAATTTAGGTAGTATAAAAATAGTTTTCCAAATTTTTCAAAAATTTGTTGTTTAATAAAAAACAAAAAAGACTGAAATTTCAAAGTTAATAAACACCATAACACATGGGGCTCGAAATCAGCGGATCGTTTTAAATGCACGGATTACAGTATATAGGTATTCATAATTTCGGTAACCAAGGTATCTATACTGATAAAATTTGGGACATTTGTTTGGTTTGCGCGTTTCCTAAGCATCTCGAAGGAATTACTAACAGACTTGAACATACCGGAGCCATTTATTATTTTTTAATAAGTACCTTAACAATCAATAAGAAAATAATTTGTCGAACTTGCCCGCAAAATTTAGTTTTTGTTGGATGTAGCTTCGATTTTTGATAATTGATAAAAGTTCACTAAATGATTCTTAAAAGTTCCCCAAACTCCTTAGTGGATTCATAAAAATTTGCTAATATTCCCTTAACTTCTAAATAATCCGAAAATATATGGCTAAAAGTTCCCTAAACTCCTAAATAATTCCAGAAGTACTCATACTGCAACTATAATCAAAGTAAAAATACAATGATTATCCATTAAAACATACGTTTTGTTATAACATGTAGGATATCTCACTAATAAACTTGTGAACGTTTACATAAGTCAGTGGAAGCAGTATTTTCAAAGTCATTTAGAATATCTTGGTGTTCTAAGGTAGAACACAAACAAAGATGAGACAGCTATCACAGTACATGATTGGTCAGACATAAATTTGTATAGTAACGGAAAAGGAAGAGGTGGGATAGATGGAGGAGTGGGAGGAAGATGATAGAAGGAGCGGGGGGAGTAGGGTGGAGAAATGAGATGATTTGAAGGTACCCCTATACGTACTACTATTATATTCTCAAGGCTCTACTTTATATGGACTATCACTTATAATTTTGGATTAGTACATAATGTACTATGCTATAAAATTGGTCTAGCTATTATTTATATACATTTTTTTAAATTGAACTGCAAAACGTAAACGCAATAATGGTTCATATGTTTTAATTTAAATGTTAATTCTTTTTATGGTTTTACTGAAAGATAATTATCGTTGATGCATCGTTATTTCATACTCCAAACTGGTTGAAAACAAAAATATATTTTCAAACTCTTTTCTCGTGTACATATTTTTAAATAATTGCCTTCAGAAGAAACGCTTTTAACGTTCAGCAACACTATTTTTGTTCTGGATATATTTTTGTAAACAATTATTTAAATTTACAAAAATATTTGTATTTTTTATTTGAACTGATTTAACAAAAGATATTCAATTTTATAATTCAGTCAATATGAAAATTAAAATAAAAAGGTAAAATACTTGAACTTTAAATATTCTCTAAACATTTTTCTGTTTATTAAGTGAACATTACAATTACAAAACTGTAACTCGAAACTCTTTATTGGCTTTAGGTTCATACAGAGAAGAAACCAATAGATTGTAATAATATCACTGGCGTATACCAATATTAAACAAATTCCTCTTAGATAAACTTTTATAAATAAGAAGAAAAAAAGTATTCATACTGCGAAATATGTTTGCAATGATATATTTTTGCTTTTGCGCATTAGTAATAATTGAATAAGAAATATACAGAAAATGAATAGTTTAATAAAAATATGTAATTTAAAAAATTCGGTACCTCGTTTGTTTATTATCAGTGTACTTGCTAGAATAGAATAGGTGAACATTCTCATAATATTAAATCTACATTTTTATTATTTTTAAAAGCACAGAACTACCAAATATGTATAAATATGCACATATTGTATACTTTATATATTGCATAGAATAACTGTATTTGCAGGAATTTAATCTCTGAAATATTTTGTTCTATAGTAAAACTTTTATAAATTTATCAATCTATTAAAGTACAAATACATATTATTGTCCGCATAAACAATATGCACTTTATTAAATCAATTTATTTTGACATCTTCAATTTCATAATTAATTTAATAGAAAACTCGATTTGTTTTTTAGCGAATAATAGTCTATGTTGAATTAGGTTAACATTTTTTATCTTCTCATTAATTTACTCATGAAAAAAGACCAAAGGCTTTATGGCTAATTTCCTTTTTATATAGATCATCAGATTTATTCTGACTGACCGGTGTATTAGACGAAGAAAGAACTGTACAATATAGACATATCTTTGACATATATATATCCAAGACTGTCTCAATTGACTTTCTTAAGAACAAGCATCATGGCAACTTCCTGAAGGTAACTATATAATGACGATTTGGTTCTCGGGAGAGAGTGGAAGATGGGTGGGGTCAGGAGAAATCTTGCTTTTCCGATCGACTGTCATGTTAATACACGGATGTTAGGAAGACTATTATAGCATTGATAGCTCTGACTTCGCATTGTTAATCCGATTACTGACAGAAGCAGGATAAACTGGAAATTATAATAGACGCATTTATGCTCTGTTTTGAAGAAAGTTTTGCGAAGACTATCGTCTATTCTCAACTGACCACGCGTACGAAGCTGGACCAGGCTACCCATTCCAGTCCATTTGACTCCACGAATCAGTTCTGCTTACAATTGACGAATACTCAGCCCGCGGGAAGGAGTTAAGTTGGATTTAGAAGGTCTTCTGTCCCACTTCTAACTAAGAGGAAAGTCAGGAAAATCATCACCGCGATAATAAGACAAAATTGAAGGATGTTAAGAAAAGAAAGAGATACTAGGAATGGAAAGTGTTTTTGAAGAAGAAATAAAACATTTCTGCTACTTAATGGCTTTGAGGCAAGACAGTTAGTTATATTAGCTTGAACGCGTCCGTTGCATCGTTCACGCTATTAGCTCCATTAACGAAGCGCGAGCGAAGAATTCCAGGATGCTTCTCACCAAATATATAGATAGAATACAAGCACATCTAATCGAATCGAACAAATTTCCCTTTAGGTTATCATAAAAAAGGGAGGAGGAAAGGAGGGTTACGAAATTGACAACACCGCCCCCCTGCCTTTCGCCAATTTATTCTATAGCCAAAAATACTTCATATGTCGCCAAATTTGTCGACATTAAAAAGTCGGCCTCTCAGTCCTTATATAATATATAAGAGTGCTAGACCGATTTGACGAAGACGTTAAAAGCGAATTAAACACTTGATTATTAGCATTAAAGGCTGACCGGAGCTCTCTTGACAAAGGAATCGGTCAATTCTCCGGAGGCAGATGGTTGCTTGTTACTCTACCCATCATGTTCAAGAAGATATACGGGGTTGAAAAGAAGGGGAGAGAACATATTTTATGTGTTGGTGAGGATGATTTAAAACACTCAAATAAGATTTTAACAACTTGGTTTTTATTTTAGAGTCAATTCAGCGTTAACTCGTTATTATTGTATAATGACCACTATAAAATGACCGTTGCAAATAGAATATAGTACACACCCGGCATCTCTCCCAAAATCTCATCGCAGCAGTAAATAATAATTTGCACAATGTGTTGGCAAGATAGTCTGCAATATATATATATATATATACATGTCTCATAGAATGTACAGGACAAATAAATTTAAAAAGGAGGCCACTGGGAGTTATTAAATTAAACTTAAGATGACTATTAAGGAATTCGTCTTTTTCACTTATGTAACAGCATTATTTGGCACATTAGGCAATATACACGTTTTGACTCATATAAGCGATCTTTATCACTTTGTTTATCATCGTCGACTTCGAAATTGGATTATACTTTTATTTGTCTTGAAATAGTCGCTAATGGCCTGTGATTTATCTTGAAGATAATAGATAATCTTGTTAAATAGACGTCTGTCTATTTAGTTTATGTAATCACTATTAAAGGAAATGTAGATATATTTTTGTCATTATAGTAAATAGAAAATATGAAATTTATTTGTAGTTTTACTTTTTATATGAAGACTGCAAATAATATATCAAATATATTTTATAGACAGTAAAATTTCAACCAAGTTAAATTATTCATTAAATTTTGTATTAATATTTGGAGATAATTTTTACAATCTGCGTAATATTATTTATAATAATTAATTTAAATAAATCTGGTAATGGACCTATATTTATATTAGTTCAATAAATTATATGTCTAATATACGTTAAATAGTTATTCTTTTAAAGGGTTCTAATTTATAATATACGTATTTATATATATATATAATTTATATAAGTATCTAACACAAATGATCTATATTGGACGAAATATAAAGTTTAGTTTGATAAAAGCTTAATGTCTTTAAATATGATATATATGTATGAGTATATAAAGCCATTTTTTCTTATTTAATAAAAGACAATTTTTTATTTTACGTTCAGGCATAAAAGAATTCTGTATAAAACAATGTACCTAGAACTACAAAAGTAATATTTCAAAACCGATTATTTATATAAAAAGGGTTACTTTAAAATTAATTGATATTGACAAAGATGAAATGAAATAATGTATCATCCAAATAATCGACTTTTTTTATTCTATTATGTGTCAATAAAGTGTTTTTTAACACTGTTATACCTTTTTCCAGAAAAATATAAACAAACAAAAAATGCTATCAATATTCGGTATACACATAAGACCACTGCATTTAATTACCCTATCAATTAAACTTTAATCTAACATAGATTTTAAAAACAAAACTGCAAATTAATTTTGATCAACAAACAGTATATAAATGCTTCCCTCGAGAGCACTTTAGAATAACACTTTATCACCTATAAATACATTGATACTATACAAACGCAGTCTAAATGAAGATACATATAGTATGTGCATGCTCGCAATTTTTTTGTATATAATACACTACATTTTAAAGCCAGTATAGAAAATGTATAGTTTAAGTAACTATTAACAGCACTCGATTAAATAATTTATATAATTTATAGCGACCTATAATAATACTTCTATAACACACAGTACAAAAGGGGGCAGACATCAAAGCATACTTTTGACTTTAAAAACAAACGAGTTCTGTCAACTTTAATCAATTGGTTATGTGCTTCTGTTTGCTCGATGTTCATACCCAATCTTTACCTCAATTTGGTGACATTTTCGGAGGTACCGGACCCTGTTCTTAGATTGCGATGTAATTCTGTAAACAGTAACAAATTTTTATTCAACACCACAAGTGAAGTAACATCACAACCCGCATAATAAACTACATAAAGATTTAGGAGCAATTGAAATATTAAAGTATGTATATATTTGTTTGTTTGTACAAATATATTTGAATTTTTTTTGTGTTTCATATATGGCGGCAAACACGCGGAGCAGAGTCGCAAAATATGGACCAGCTAAGTTTCTTGTGTGCAAATAGAGAATGATTTGATGCATATACACAAGTAGAAACGGGAACATTGATTGTGGCCATATAGGTGAGGGTGGAATTTAAACAAAAACTTGATATTATAATGAAACTATAATTTGAAAAAGTTACCAACAATTCACTGGACAAATAGAGGTTCGCATTTTGCTCTCTGTTTTGTCTTTCTCCGCAAATTACTTTTTTGACTGCGAGTTAAAAATACTTTGTTGAGTTTGTACGCTCGGCAATGGAGAGGAAATAGAGGCACTGTTGAACTGGTATATAATATATTGTGTCAAATACGCGAGTTTGTACAAGTGTGCAATATACTTTTCTCATTTGCAAAGAAAGGTTTGTCTAGCTATTGTGACCGGCAGTTTATGTACACAATTCGTTTGAAATATAGAGCGAAAATGAGAAAAGATAGTTTATTACGATACGTACAGCTTTACATTATGTATAGGTTGACTTTGAGAATGAACCAAAATTAAATGTTGTTGCATATTAGTGCAATGAAGATAGATAGCAACAATCGTCACTAACTTGTTCAATCGACTAAATAGAGGTGTTGTAATTGTTTGTTGACGACTCGAGTGATGCCACCGCCATTTGAGCTATATGTTTCATTTCTCGATGTTGCAACTACGATCACAAGTCAGCCCGCATGTAACATATTGTGCATATATTCGCAATTTCAATCGAAACACCTAGATATATTAAACACTTCGAAACTTTATGAACACAAAAAAATCTCGAGGTCAACATTACAAATGATCTCTATATGGCTCTAAATATTCGGCTCGTTTTATGCATTCATACAATTCCTTGTTTATTTTATTAATGTTTCAATATGACTACTTTTATTATCTCAATATTTCTATTTACATCCTTTTATGAACTATGCATACGGGTATATACTGAACACATATAACGTATTTATTATATTCATACTTCATATTTATTTTAAAAAAATCATTAAAGTTTAATATAAATAAATTGATGAAAATATAGACGAGTATTCCATTTATATATCTATTAATTTCTTTCATTTTTTAACAATGAAGCTGTTATTTATATGTATGCCATATTAAAGTAGGTATATACTATATTATAGAGGATTGAATTTTAATTGTAAACATTTATTGTCTAGTTCGTCATTATACATACGCCATTACTTGAATTCATATTTACAAAAATGGAGATTTAAAGAGGGATTAAAACATTGTCCATAATCAATTCTCTCTTCGTTTCTATATAAAATAACAAAGCAATAACTTTACCTAGAAAACATTATACAAATATAAATTATATATTAAAATTATTGCAATATGTACTTTTACCATAACAGTCATGGTCGAATATGCGTTCGGAATATAACAGGATAACTATAAATGCGAGTATTGTATACAATGCTATTTATAAATTTACATGGATATAAGTTATTAGTTAATCAATAATGTATAATTTTGTTAATTCTCTTTTAAAATATTATCCCGTTTAGACTTTTTTAACCTGAAAACTCAAAATTGGTATAACATTAAAATGTAAAAAAAGGTTTATGAAAAAATTTAAATATATTGCTTTTAAATATAAAGTATTTTCTCTCATAAAATGATCGTATATGAATTACATTTATCTAACAGTTTTTAAATATTAAAAAGTTATATTAATACACGATATACATAAAACATTCTGACTTGTCAAATGGTGCAATATTCTGATCACACATATATAAGTACACAATATCTTTGATAGCTGCACAAAGGCTTTGTAAATATCGTGAGTCCCTCAATTTAATTAATTATATACGCGGTGCCTTGTATTACAAGAAGTGAACAAACATATTTTAAGCACCTAAAATCAAACGCATAATTCCGGATGTATTATAAATGTGATAGTACATTAATTTTTATGCATTATATCAATATGTGTAGGTAAATATTTATGTATTAAGTAAAGTAAAAAATATAATAATGTATATTATAGTTGTATATAAATAAAAACAAAATGTATAGATATCATTTTTTTATAATTTTAATATTTATTATATTAGTAGCTGTTACCATTTTATCACAATAAGCTTTATACATGTTATATATATATATACCAATTTATTCGCACTACGCATATATATATATATCTGTAAATGCTATTGTTAAATTATAGTTTTGTTGACCGCCATGTTTTCGAAAAAGGATCAGAGTTACCCTTTTTAATATACTACATGAATTACATTTTTTTCCTCGGTAATGATTCAGATGTATTGTAATTATATATACTGTTAAACAAATATTATTACTGTTATGATATATTCTTATAAATCTGATATTATTAACGCGTAACTGACATTGTTTAATTGAATAATTTAAATATTAATTATTCTTTTTAAATTTTAGATTTATAAAAATAAATATATATTTCTTCTATATATACATCTGTATATACATTATGTATCTCCCGTGAATATATTATGTATAAAACATTACTGCATTATTATATATACTAATTGCACCTATCGAAGTATCGATCATGTCTATAAAAATATTCAATTTGTATAATTGTATTATTTTATTTTTATTTTTCGCATATAAAGCTAGTTATATAAAAAATAAAATATCGTATTCCAATATTACTATTACAGGGAAACACTGTTATATTTGTAAAAAATTATAAAGAAAAAGTGCAAAATAATTCATTTAATTTTCAATAATTATACATAATTATACATAATGCTGCTATTATTCAATCATATATAAATATGAAGAATAAATTTCGTTTAACCAAACAAACCATTATTTATATTTACGAATTGACCAAATATATCACCGATAAATCACAACATTTACAATATTATACGCTGTCAATTGTCTCAGTCGAATTGCAGTCAAAGAAAGGTATATTATACTAAACACAAAATATTATGTATAGCACCATCACTTACAAAGTAACTATATTTAATGTATCTTGTGCGTGTAATGACGCCATTTCTGACATAATTTAAACCTCAAATTATAAACGCAAGCGAAAAGTGACCGGTCCCACGATGCAAGTAATGAATCTCGAATGTCCCACTTGACTACAGACAAATATCTGGCGGTCAGTGGTCATCGCATAATTAATCATCCTTTTTGAGAAATATCATGAGAGCTTTTGTTTGTGTCGTGAGGCATGTTTTCGGAGACAAGCCTTGCCTCGCCTATATATACGAGATCACTCAATTCTTACTTCACACTCACAAAACAGAAGAATTTATATTCGCTTTGAATATTGCATGATTCAATATCGTGATAGATTAATTCGTGAATCAATCTTAAAAGGATTTAAAAATTAAATATTGCAGTTTATTATTTTAAATTTATAATTATTTAATCGAAGTATATTAACACTATATACAGTACATTGTGATAATATGTTCGCTCACTAGATATATATGCTATAGGAACAAAACAGTTAATAAATAGAAATACTGGTATATATATTTGTACACTTATAATTATCTTCATAATATACATCACTATGTATATGATGCATAATGTGTGAGAACAGTTCGTTAATAATATTACATAATCTATAGATTATGTAATCAATGAAAAGTAACCACAATAAGTATTTAGCATGCAAATAATTTATAAATGATAAAAGGTCATAGAATCCCCTATTAGACATTTTTTTATTATTATGTATATATATTGTATATAATTGTGCATTTTTATGTTTAATTAAAATAGAATATAAAATTTTAGATATTTCGTTCTTATTTATAATATATTTATTTCTAATATATAGTACGTGAACATTATACCATGCACTATAGATATAAAAGGTATTTGTGAAACAAAATGCCATACCTTGATACATAATTTTCATAGTAATAATTACAGACATGAATGTGTTAGACGCAATACCACCTAAACCCAGGAGTAAACCCAGCGTTCAAACAAGACTATAACTTACTCCTGGGTTTGTTTAGCTGATATTGCGTCTATATAACACATTCATGTCTGTAATTATTATTATTATTTATCCAGCTCAGAGACCGCTTCCAACTCCCATAATTTTCAGACTATGAAACGTCAAAATTAATATTTGAATGATCTACCGTTTTATGAAACAATAAATATCTCTATAAACATATCTGAGTGTGTTATTTTGCGTAGATTTCGAACGAAATTGAGTGATTTTTTAAAAATCTCTATATATCGAGAAAATACAGACTAATATACATGATTTGTTATCTTAAAGATTAAACATTAACCATTTTATAATACTTTATATTAAAAGGAAAAATTATATGTATGGCTAAATAATTGCCACTAAATAAGACTCATATTAAATATATGTGTATAACCTTTAATAGTGTCAATTTTAATTCAATCTAAAAAAATTTTTTTTTAATTTTGATCTATAAGTAATTGCCACTAAATTATAATATTAAAATTACATAAACTAATATATAGTTTAAATCATTATATGAAAATGCAAATACATGTACATGTATTGTTGTTGACGGATTAGAACAAAGTTTAAATTGCTATGCATGCACAAAAAATCTTTTTTTTATATCGAAATAAATTGACACTATCAAATGTTACAGCAAAAATATTGATCCAAAAAGTACCAAACAAAATATTGTAAATAAAAACACATTTTTACATGATTTAAAAATCATGAGTACAAAAATACATATACTATATCATATGTTTTTAATGTATAGTATATACAAAAGTGTTCTGTATATTGACAAATCTATTTTAATAGATACGTTATATTAAATTATATTTTGCAGTATATATATGGTTATAATTTTTTTGTTGCTAAAAAATCCATTGTGATCTCAGTCCATGAAACTTTTCTGACACACCTCGAATTAGCTGTTATATTTAAGAATATGTAAACAAAACTATAATTATATAATTGAAATATTGTATCATACTGCAAATAAATTAACTTACAATTTTCCTAATATGTCGCCATAAGTTTAGCCACAAATTGGGCATATATATATCTTTATATATACTGTTTAAGATTTTTCGAAATTTCTTCTAAATTATATATAATATTTACAAAAAATGATAAATCTTATGTGATATTAAAAGTAACATTTTTTCTCCAAAATGTAAAATATACCTATATATATATATATAACCTGTAAATCATATATCTAGTTATTGAATAAAATAATCCTACTATTCATAATTAATATTGTATTAATTATAGGTAATAAAACGGTGAAATCTTTAATAAATGCTATATAATTTACAGTGTTATTTTATAATTATACAAATCGCTTGGCTATTATATACTTATATATAATATATAGAGACTATAAAATATGGTGCATTCGTATATTTAATCCTTTTTTAATAACATATTTTAATATGTAGTACTTAAATTTAACATACATATATAGATATAGATATTATACAACACTAATCCTAAACATGGGTGAATGAACGCTCTATATATGAACTTTTATATAGTAAATCAATGATGTGTGTGTTTACACTGAACGTTACTAATTTTTAATTCTTAATTAACCGAAAGGTAATTTTGGCATCTGTGTAAATGGCATCTTAATTACAAATATTATTTCTGCATGAGAAATTTATTTCACTTAATATTATTATTGTTATTATTGAAAATTTGTTTACAAGTTAGTAACTGTATGAATTTCATGAATATATATAGAAATTGTTTATTATATTCTTTTCACAAATAATGAACTCTTTAAGATAATTATACTGTTCATAAAGATGTCGAGCATAGAGTAATCGGTAATCTATGATGCCGAGTATATTATAAAAGCAAAATAATATACATATAAATAATTTACTATCTATATGTATTTATATATAGTGAAATTTAGACAACTATACGTATTGAATATAAGAAATATACATATAACGCACAATATTGAAAAATATTATTTATTAAATTAAAACTATAAGATGTTTTGGTCTCACCTATATATATAGAGACTATTATTAAGCAAAGTATTATAAATACTACTTTAATAAACATGTAGATATCATGTTTTACAGGGAATTTGAATTACGTAAGAAATGATAGCCTAAATAAGAAGAGCGAGTTAGCGAAAGGGGAATTGACAGCTTCCTTCTATAGCAGTATACATGTATCTTCACAAATATTAAAATGTTACACAAAAGGTTTCATTTAAAATTCTGAAACTATTATTATTCTGAATCTTTTATAAAATATTAAACAGAAGAATTATTTTATTTTATTGAAATAACCAAATAAAATATAAAACGTTCATATATACAATAATTTTCTTAAAAACTATTCCTATTGTTTTATCTATATACATTTATACTTACATTCTTGGAAACTCTAACTAAACATTAAACAAATATTAATATAAAAATACACTAATTTTTTGTAAATTTATTTCAAGAGCAATTGCAATAAAGTACTTTAATAATAGAAATACAATTCTTATTATGTACATTATATAATAATACATATATATCATTATAGTTTTTACACAAAATGACAGATTAATTAAGTACGTTTTTATATTATAAGTTTATATGTACAATCGCAGTATAAACTGTAGAATAAACTTTTATATAGTATAAACATGTACATGAAATGAATCATCAAATATATATCGTAAATAAATCGAAAGTAATATTTTACAAACAAGTCTAAAATCACAGTTTTTGTAAGTCGTACATATATATACATATACCAATTGTAGAGGTAATAATCCTTTATAAATAATGTTACATTCACCACTCAATACAAATATAATTAATTAAACTAATCAATTAGCTCAAACATTTACAATAAATTGCTAATGTACATATTGCACTGCTCTTGGTGGAACATGTAAATATAATAATATTATGCTTCACTTTTGGGAATTTTCATTGCAATTTATTTCTTACATTTTACAGAGCTTGAAATCTCATATATTTAAAAATATATAGTATATAACAAAAGCGATTAATCAATATACCAAAAATAACGGCCATGGTATATATCAACGGAATGGTATATGTGGAATGTATCATAAGAATAGCTTAACTCATAACAACTGGAATTAATTATTTCTTAAAGAATGTGTCAATTAATATTAATTTAACTGAGTTATTCTGGTAATATTTACATCTGTGGTATATAATATATTATGTATATTGCACAATTGGATGTAGATTTTATTATGTAGGGTAATTGTATAGATATGGAATGATATATGACAACGATAATTAAGTATTGATTTTTTTACATGTACGGGCATAAGCTATATTTCTTAGGAATATAGTTCTACCTCATAATTTATATATGTGGGATTTACTGTTTTATACAAATATATATTTATACGTACAAATTTAGTTTACAATTATAAGTTTTAAATAATAACTATTTAGTTCGTCTTCGAAATTCACAACATGATTTGTTTGTATACAACAATGTACAAAAAAACGTGCCCAAAGTTATTGAATGGTAATCGATGTATCGATTTATCGTAGTGCATCAGCGTGCGATGTCTCCACCGACAGGCCGTTTCCCCCTAACACAGAGGGTGGCAGTCCAGGCATGGGAGCTCTTGGCATTAGGGTTGGTCGGGGCACGCCCAGAGCTTGCTGTTGCCTAGCAATGGCCTCCATGTTGCTGACAATAGTCTGAGCGGCTGGGTGGTAGGCCCAGTATGGATTGGTCTGCAGGATCCGCTGAACAGCTGCGAAGTTACCAGCTTCGGCCAGAAGTTCCAGTCCCACGGCCGTTTGCCGTTTCCATTTGGTTCTGAAAATCGTCAATATATGATGGATCAACAATTATATTATTTTATATATAGTGCAATATAGTAGGTATTATATTGCTATATTATTGCACTATTATATATAATGCGAAAATGTACTTATTGTTTATGCTTTGTTTAGTTTTTATTTATAAATATACTGTAATATTTAATTAAAATAGAATCCACACATTTAAATTAAACTGGACATGTTGAATATGTGTTAACACATTTGTTAGATGGAGTATGATTTTCAATGTTCACTTAATATGATGATAATGCTTTTATCTTGTATATATAGGAAAGGTTTATTTTAAATTATATTAATTTTATTTGTTTATACATTGTAGAGTATCAATGTGTATATAATATAATATATACAATCGAATTATTTAGAGTTTTCCTTTGAAAAATACAACCACCTGTTTTGGTAATTTTTAACATAATATAGGTATATATATATCAATAAACATAAATTTTACATTCAATTTCAAAAATAGGAATTTTACTAAACATATAAAATATTGTTATTTTAGAATATTAATGTTTTTCATAACAATAATTTGCTACATTGAAAATAATTGAAACTATTTATCAAGATCTTTATCAATAAACTTCTTAACAATGTGCATAATTTTGAAATTTTAAAATCTCGTATATGCATGTTTTTTCAAATTTCGTACGTGCATGTTTTTCTAAAATAATGTACATGCAGTTTTTATTGAATACTTTGAAAATTATTTAATTATTTATTTAAATGAATAGGAACATTTAAGCATGTATTTCGTAAATTATTATATATTATATTGTTGTCGTTATTGTTATTGCTATTTTTATTGTTATTGTTATTATTAATGTTGTTGTTATTTTTATATAAATATATATATGAATATTTATTTATTTAGGTATAATATAGGTCACATGACTAGGGAGTATCCTCCGAAAATTTGCGAATAAAATTTCTAATTTGCCAGAAGGTATTATTCATTTCTATCTTGTATAAATGATAATATATTCCAATACCTATCAAATAAAGCCGACTCACCTAACACAGCTTTAATCAAAAGTTAATAGAATAAAATATCAAACAATATTATATTGCTGAAATGTTTAAGTAATATACATAAATATTAACATAATTAAATATTTTCATTCAATAATTTATTCTATTTTTAAGAGTGCACAGACATAATTTAACTTTCCGTACAAAAGCCATGAATGTTCTATGTAAATTGCACAATTATGCAAACTATATTGCAAGGAATACTATATACTCAAATGATAAAGAGATTATTAACTATAATAATGCGATCAACAGTTACAAATAAGTAACACTCACCGACGGTTCTGGTACCAAGTCTTAACTTGTGTGTCAGTAAGACTAAGCCTGGCTGCTAATTCCATCCGATCCTGAACACTGAGGTATTTCTGCCGCTCAAAGGTCCTCTCAAGTTCATTGAGTTGATGATCTGTGAAGGCTGTGCGAGCCTTCCTGGGCTTCTTTGACTTGCCACCACCCCCATGGCCTGACATTGAGCGTTCCGAAACTAAAAAAAGATTAAAGAATTTCAATTAAAAATAATGGCAATGGCAATGGTACATTATTATTTCTAGAAACAAAGTATAGAACTATATGAACATATAAAAGATGTACACTTACCAGAATCCTTGGAATAGGAGTCCTTGCTATGAATATCAACCGACCATTTCGCCAGAATGGATGCCGCGCCCCTGGGACTTAAGGACTCCTGTGAGCTCTCTCGATCATCGTCCATTTCCTCATCATCATCCTCATCTTCCAAGTCCTGTTCCTGGTGATGATTGTCATGACAACTCCGACCGATCGGTATTCTCCCCATCGTAGGGAAGACCATTCCTGGGATGAGAGGTGCGGGTTGTTGAGCAACAGCTGCCGACTGGAGGATGTCAAGAATCATGAAGGACTTCTTGGGCTTCGTGGAGGCGGCTGCTGCAGCTGCTAGAAGGGCCTCAGCGACTGGAGGCATCTGTGGTGGTGGTGGGGTCGCTGTCTCCGCGCTGAGCTGATCAAGACGCCGAGTACTGAAGTCTTTGGCTTCTTCCTCTTCCTCGTCATCATACAGCTCTCCGTTGTCTTCTTTTGAGTGTTTACTGCCGTCATCAAGGTTTTTCTCCAGAGAGCGGTTCTCCCATTGCGGTGGACAGCGTTCCTCACCCTGTTCAGAAATATTGGAGACACTGTGCGGAGATTCAGAGCGACTCTCCATGATGAACTAATTAGTTTTTGTGTTGTGGCAAAGGACAAAACTTCGAATTGCGTTAAGAGTTGTTCGCTGAGCAGACTGAGAGTTGCTGCTTCTGAGTTCTCTGGTTGGTGGTAAAAGCCGGAACCTCAACACCGAATGACTCTTTTATACCGGCTAGGTGCCCCTCCAGCCCAGTCGGCATACGGGATTAATGACTTATTAATTTCCAATCTTTTTGCGATGTGTATGAGCTTCCAAGCGTAACTAATTGTTATTGGCTGTTGGGTTTAGGCAATTTATGTTCGGCGCGGGTGAAATTCACGCGCGTCTATCAAATCGCATTAGAGAGTCAGAGAAAAACTATAGCGACAATGGCATTTTAGAGAGAAGCAAAGAGAGTGTAAGTATATTCCGTGTCACAGAACTCTCTCTATATACCAACTCAGAGAATTAACAGGAGATAGTGAAACAAACAGACAATTTTCTCTCTAATTCTCTCTCTTATTCCTTTCCTTTTGCGCGTCTTAACTCAACTGCAAGTTGTTATAATAAAGAGCCACAAACTTAATCAACTTTCAACATCATTTTAAACAAGATAGAAACAAGATGGCTGATTGTGTTTAGATGATTTGGAGACAATTGAGTGTGAGGCAGCTAGTTGACATACCGGAACCGTTTCTTTCTTCCCCAATTTCTTCCCCTTCTCCAAAACTCCGCACAACTCTATGCTGCAAACTGCCCCCTGAGTCTATCATGCTTAATTTGGGCTGGAATTGGGGAGTTTTAGAACGCTTAGCGACTGACAAAAGGGGTTCTCAACTGTCCGCTAGCATTCGTCTTTCCGCCTTGCCTCTTCTTCCAACTCTCTATTAGGCATTAGACAATTCCCCCAGATATGCATGCCGTGCCATTCCACGCCGGACATCTCTACAATTGATGCAACTCAGTCTAGGATGGGTGTGTTTCTTCATGAGCTAGAAATGTAATGAAGTCAGACAGCCAGAGATGTCATTTCAAAGAGGGAAGAGGGAGAAAACAATCATTTGATTATAATTTGGTTAAATAGGGTTTTAGTTGCGATGCCCCAGGCCTATAATGCTCACAGCTATAAGGCAATTCGCTTGATAGAATTGTTAACATTCCTTGTTTATATCTATAAATATATATATATATATATATGTATATGTAAAAATATAATTTATATGGTTTTCTCATAAAATCAGACAATTTATATATCGCTTAAAATTAAAATGTTTGGAAAGAAATTACTTTAATGTACTATATAAGAAAGGAAACTATAATTGAGAACAATAATTCTATAATTATAATCATAATTATAATTAACGATTACAAAATGGATCCAAACATTTTTGAAAAGAGAATCTTTATAAACTATCATATATTATTGAATTTGTACTTATTAAAAAATATTTTCCTTATATACATGATTGGGATTTTTCGTAAATAATATAAGATTGATTGTTTAAAATCTTTTCAAAATTATTTTGTGCATAATACATATTTTAAAGAAATATTATTATAAAATGGATTGAAAATGTCGCATTATGTTCATTTTGTAAATTTGTTTTAAATATTCTGATATATGAAAAATTTATAGCATAAAGCATATTTTTACTATATTTTACTATTCAGATTGTTACATCAACTTAATACAACTTCTGCCTATATTATGCATTTGTTAATTGGGATGTGTCATTTAATAAATAATTGATTTGTTCAGCCAGTAATGACATCATTATTCCGTGTCTACATATTTACTGTTTCTGCTATATACTTAATTATGAGTATGCAATCAAAATTTATGGGATCAGCCGAACATTTTGTGCACCCAAAATGTGCTACATTTTTTACAATAGAATTTTTGTCAATTTGTTGAATTAATTTAAATGCAACATTTATGATGCAATTGGAGATCCCATATACCTATATGTATGAAATTTAGATTTATCAAATGTTTTTAAACAATAATAAATTATTTGTATAAAAAATTATAATGTATATATATATAAGATTTTGACAAATTATTTTTGATCAAAAGAATTCTTATATAAAAATATATAGTGCTTGTATATCTCAGAGTATAAGAAATCATAAAATATAATTGTGCGTAATTATGATATACTGATGTATATTTTACCTGTATATATTTTACCTGTATATATTTTAGATGTATAGGTATGTAGTAAGTATATATATAGGTATGGGTATGTGTATAAAATATCAATATATTATGCTATAATTGCTTTGCTTTGCTGATAAACGATGTTAGATGACAAAGATAATAAATAAATCCTGTTAATATTAAAAATGAACTTTAATATTTAATAAAATAGTCATTTAGTGACGTATGATATATATTTATTATATTGAGATGTTGAACGCTTTATTTAGTACCACAAATTAATTTTTACTCTGCGTTTGTTTAAAATTTTGTAATATGTCAAACATTTATAGGAGTTTTTATAATTGTATTTTATGTAACCCTTTTTGGTAATGTCCTAGTTTAGCGTCGGAAAAAATCGATTTTTTTTATTTTTTATTTAAACGACTTTTATGGTTTTTAAACAATAATAACATATGAAAAACATTGTTAATAAATAGTAATGTATATATAATGTAAAGCAAAAATATATTATTAGCATTACCTTGGATAGAGTCAAATGACTTCTAACAAAAAAAGAATCGGCACGAATATTATAGAAAAAATTCTGTTAGAATCTGCAATTTGCAAAAATCACTACTTTTTAAAAACGACAATTTTAAGTTTTAAAAATGTTCAATATATAAACGCGATCATATATGATCGCATAAATCAATGTGAATCTAAAATGTATCAAAAATATATGCTAAATCATTTATAAATGATTATAAACAAATCCCATTGTTCCTGTAATATATTAATATTATATTATGTATTATATAGCTTTAGAATGCTTTCTAATACATTGGCCGCACTTTAATATATAGGTACCTACATATATATACTGTATGAAATTATTTGTAACTATATTTATGAATTTTGTAGAAATTAAACAATCAAATATATACATCATTTTATCATTATAATTATTACAGAAATTACAAAAATGTATTCAATTCAAAAGCTTTTCAATTCGCTAAATGTATATGTTATAGGGATGTGTTTTAAATACTATACTAAAACTAATACTCATAAATTTCAGTATAATTTTAACAGTTCTTTCTTAGATTTCCAAATATTAAGAAGATTTTAATAGGTAAATCAATTCTTATTATATATAGTTAAAATTATTCATATTGTTACGATGTTGTCAAATTATGACATGCGCATAAAAATTTACAATTTTACCTTGAAAATTGTACACTTACAAGAATTATTCCAACAGTGTATAGCTACAAATTTTTACTCATCAATATCTATATAGCCTCAATTAAAAGATATATAAACCAACGACTTTATAAGAAATTCGACCTTACAGAGTGTTCATCAAAGTGCTTATCATCACTTTGGCGAAAGATTTATCGCTATACAAAACTCCGAAGCAAATGTCAAAATATGCTCAGGGGTCAATAAATTACTATTATTGGGTATCCTTTACTATATATTGTAATCATCCATAATTTGCTTAAAACATCACCAATTTGGTCCCCTATACCTTTTGTTTAAAGCGAATATAGGTTTATGTTTAGTACAACTTTCATAAATGCTAATAATATCCTTTATAACCGGTAATGATGTATAATATACCCTTTCAGCTCGCCGACAGCATCTCTTTTATTAAATAACTGTGCTGGCAAAAGCGCCGCACGATCCATTTGATATCGCGGAAGATTGCAGCCTCCACCTTCCTCCGACAATAAATCCTGAACCCCTTCTGCAAGTGAGTTTACGCGATGGCGTCGCAGTGTCTCAGCTAGTGACACCAACTCGCGCTGAAAGTGTTGACACCGTCAAATGTGGCGACACCACACCGCCAGGAAGGTTAGCCTCATTATACTCGTGTCAACAAATGCCCCAAAAAACAGTTTACAAACAAATATACACACACTGGTAACATTGAGTGTCTGGTCAGTGAACAGCAAACTTCGAAGAAAGATATTGACCATTTGCTCCCTCTAAGATTCCGATGTTGTTCCTTCCTTTCTCTCTCTTTTCATTCTTGACCAAGAGACACCATACGCACCTGTCAAAAAAATTACCTTATAAAAAATGTCCAAAGACAGTTTATAACATTGATAAGTGTATATATGGTCACTATAATTGAAGCAATTTGATTATACAAAAAATGTGAAATTGTTTCTTGTATACACATTAGACGTATCTTTTGTTATTATACCGTATACCTACATATTATAAACGGAATATAGTATCAAATGTGAATTTACATTCCTCTTTTTGTGAGTCGTGTATATGTATACACCCTTAGAGCTTTGGCTTGGCCCCATGACACATACGGACATATACACACATAGCCTCCAACTGAACCACATTGAACAAACGCTGCATATTGTGCGAAGAATTTAAGGTGTGTTGCGCGAGTGTTGGTCAAATATTGACCCTAAATTTTTAAAGTATTTGCTATGAACAAGTTTCCCCTCAGTTTTGGCTGACAAATGACTCTCATAACTTCGCCAATTTGGTATAACATGACTTATAATTATACTTGATCTATACATACAATTATGCCTGCTAATAAATTAAAGTCATATATCTCCACTAAGGTGGTAAACATGGACTCTATATGTCTATTTAATTATGTCACTTAGGTTTCAATAGATTAACCGTCTGCTCAGATAATAGTTATTTTGCAATGTGTTGCACTGTTAATAAGTATACGTATACATTAACTTAGGTACATTACCAATGATGGAGCATTTATATAATTATATGAATGTGATCTGCTACATATGTACATATACATTGTATTTGTTAGTAAAAGGCATTATACAGTTTATTTAAACCGTGGTCGGTCCTCTTTATCTGCCATTATACTATTCATTTTATTAACCTTTTATATATTTGACTATAATATACCTCCGACCACGCACATATAGAAACATAATAATAATACTTAAATATAAAGTATAATCTATAACGTATATTATATTCTAATGTTTGCAATTTATTGGTACTCGTCAGATTTTGTTTTTATCTTGAATATACGAATTGAATTATTGTACAATTCCGCAGTGGTCGTCTAAATTAGTTGCTGAAATATTGAGTCATGGCCATCGTGGTATTTTTGAGTTGAGTATATACGTGATAAAGAATTATTTAAAGTAGGTATCTATCTGCAGATAAAACATATTTTACTAATAAATGTAAATGATTAATATTTATTATTATTATACGTATAAAACCCATATATTTATAATGTTAAACTGTTTTTAATGTCAACTATATAGCAATAAAATGTTATGATTTATAATAGAAAAAATATATATAGCTAAAAATTAAATTGAATGATTATAAATTTTGTTCTTAGTTATAGAATGAATGGATCACACAATTTATTTTAAAATAATATGTGATTACTTATACGTATTTGAAAAAATCAGCAGATTTATGATTTATAATACATTAGTGAAATCATAATATAGTTTTTATTTAGTATCTATTTAATATTTTGCCTCAATAAAGAAATGAAGAATTGATAGCACTTTTTATATATATTTATATATATTTATAATATATAAATATGTTTAAGTTTATACTTATGCTCATAGCAATATTTAAGTAAGATACATCATTATTGTTAATTATTTTGATTTAATTATTATTGTAGCATTCTGAGCATGAATATGCGGATTTTTTTTTCTTCTGAGTATCATTTACATATTGAACTAACTTTAAATTAATCAATATATAGCTTTTAATATATGAGATGCTTCGTATATATTATGCTACTTTGTATATCATAATATATTATGGGATAAAACATTTAGCCGAACACATATGAACTGTAATGTTAAATCGTCATTGGGTAAACTTACAATGGTACAATAAGGCTGCATTGTATTCATACATTGTATTTATACTATTTAGAAATTATTTGAATTTGTCTACTTCCGACGTCTATTGCGGATTTGCAAATTACAATATTTGTCGTCCATTTAGTTGTGAATTTGTCTCGTGTTCTGTTCAGTGGCTCTCAATTTTCCAGTAGAATACATGCCCGGTACTTATGGCTGCGTTTCCAGTGAATCCTGAAGAAATAACAGTCAGGAAACTCAAGTCTTACTTCAAGATAGTCTATATATGTGATGGAACCGAAACATTCATAGTGGGAGACTAGGGGATCAAAGCAGTCAATGCGGAGAAGAGTTAACTGACACCCTGAAACTAAAAGGGTGTACAATGAAGAGCATCGTATTTATAAATATGCCACCACATTGAATTGCGCCTCCATAAATCTACATTTCCGTTGTGCTATTAAAAGTATATATCACAAGTGAAAAAAAACACTAAACGTGTACTCACTGAAATATTATATAATAAGTTTGATAGGAAATAAATACACAGGTAAGCATTGAGTGTAAAGGAATATGTCATAAATGGAAGTTGGGTCGTGTAGGTATATTTTTTGTATCGTGAAGTTTTCAGGTGAATCAGAAAGATTTTTACACGTGTCCAAAAAGAGCATAAAACCGGATCTGACGCCTTTGGACACAAATATCCCGCATATCAGTCACCTTCTCCAGTGTATAATTGTTTAGGGGTCTAAATAATGGTTATAAAGTATCACACTTCACTATATATATGGGTAAAATTAAATTGAACTGACATTTCATGTTACAGGAGATACAAGCCTCTTCATATTCGTGAAATTTTGTAATGTTTAGATAAATATACAGTGTTATTAAGCTTCGGTGCTTATAGAGTTATCAAGCTGAATAATGATGAATGCCTAAAATGGTGTTTTAAAATTTTAGAAAACAAAATGAATTTTAAAAACAAGTTATAGTTTTCACTCTCACTCGTAATATATCGAATAAAAAAATTTATACAAACGAAAACATCATTATACATAATTATTTCAAAGAAATAAACTGAAGTTTTGTTAAAAAATTGTAACATTTAGTTTTAACGATTTATATGTTTTAGGCGCTACTGAATAATAAAACGGTTCATGGCGTGTTTAAATTTACGTTCACAAGGAATGAACTTATATAAATATTAAATTTCCTAGAAAGTAAATTCTAGTTTCCGATTATTGATCATCGATCTATTTTTTCTTGAAATTTATACCTTCCATTTGTATACTCACAATCTTTAGTTTATTACATCACACATTTACACGAATGTTTTTACCTACACCGAACACGTGCAACGCGGCGCTTCATGTCGCATCAAAATGTTGAATAGTATTAAATTTTATATGTTTTAAAATGAATCCACACGAATACTATATACCGCTTACGAAAGGAATTACCTCATAAGCTTACTATATATATTCAACTTTTTATTCACCACGTCACACCATTATTGTTTCCTGAAAAAATAGGCCTTACTTAAGAAAGAAATTTTATAATTTTATATAACACAATACGACCTTTAATTTGATACAATTCGCTATTGATTATTATAATCGAATATCAATATATCAATAACCAAACATTTAATAATCAATTATCGATTTTCGATAATCAATAATCAATAATAAATAGTAAATCGTATTTATTATCTACCGAGTGGGCCAGAAAGGTTGGTCATTTTTTGAAAAATAAATATAACTAAGTCTATGGATATGTAAGCATTATTTGATGTAGGTATATGTGTATTGATAATAATTCAAATTAATTTGCTGTTAGGGTTAGGTCAAATTCAAATTATAATTCATTTATCATAATTTGTAATATCATAATATATTCATAATTCATATATTTTAGTTATATTTATTTTTCAAAAAATGACCAAACTTTCTGGCCCACCCTGTATTCTTGCTTGGGTGTTGCCTATTTATTATATTTGCCTATAATTAATTGGTCATTTCCAATATATCCAGTGCCAGAGTAAATGAATAAACGAAGAGCGTTGCCTCCGAAAAATCGATATGTTTATATAGGTACCTGGAAATTGTTATAAAAAGCTTACAATCAGGATAAATTTAATATTTTTACAGAAAGATTATTATATTATATATTATGATATTATATTTATTTATTATTTATTAAATTATTATATTTTTACAAAAGATTTCTTTAGAATTCATTTTATCATATTTATAAAAAATAAATAATTGGAAAATAATGCACTATTATACTTTTTATATATAAGTGCACATAATATTATACCTACTTCTTTTTTCAAATATTACAAATGATTAAAAATAGAATTTGAGAAATTAAAATTTTACTCCATGTAAATAATTTATAAATTTTCTTTCTCTTTAGATAAACAATAATGCTACAGTACTTGCCACACACAACATATAGGTGTTAATAGATTATAAAACATACATTCAAGAATTTATAGACATAAAAAAGTAATGTTTTGCTATAATCATTGTATATTCACTATAACAAAGTAGAAAATTATTTCTTTGTTAGTTTTACTGTAAGAGTCGATCCTCTGTATATTCTTTATATTCCTTGTATTTCATTTAGTATGATTAATTATTGGTTATTAATTATTAGAAACAGTCAGTTCCCTTGTTAAATTTAAGAAGACAAGTTATATGGTCAAGAATATATATTTTCGCGTTTTTCATTAGTGATTACAGACGATTATAAAATTTAATCAAATATTGAGTAACATAAGAATGCAATAAGATCAATAATAAAATAGTAAGATTGCGTAATAAGACAAATGATCTCGGATAAATACGTGACAGCGACAAAGAGATGTTATTAATTGTAGAACAGAATAGTAAGATTATAAATAAAGTTAAATAAAATTAAAAGTTCAAACTTAACAGTGTGAGGGGCCCGGTAATTAAGAATTAATTATATCAGGGAAGGAGTATAGAATTCTGGTAATTACCTTCCCTGGTAATTAAGTCTTCATTATTCATCCCTTCACAAGCTGTCCAATTTAAACTTTTCGTTTTATTTAACTTTTAATCCTGTTATTCTGTTTTACACGTAATAATCCCTTACTCGCTCTTTTATATAGCATTAACCCGTGTTCATTATTCTTATTACGTAATCATAGGTATTATATTATTATTAATCTTATGGCATTCTTATATGATACTCTATATTTGATTTCATTATCGTCTGTAATCTATACTGATGAGAAGACGCGAACATATTCTCGATCATAACCTGCCTTCTTATATTAATTATAAGCTATCTTTTTATTGGTTATTGATTTTTAGTGTTTTATCTGCTGAAACATGATATGCTATTAAACCATTTCAATTAAACAATTTTATGCCATGTTATTGAATCTTTGATTTTCCCACAATTTGTCCTTTAAAGCTCTAAAATATATGTAATGTTATAATATATCTTCATTTCAAGAGATAAAGAACTTAGATATTATGGTATCATCAATATAATAGATAAAATGACAATAATCGTAACATTAATGACACAGGGCGAAATTTGCTGACAACATTCTTTACTTTCTTATTATATATATAGCTATCATCATTATTTCATATCAATTTGTCATTGCATATAAAATTTCTCTTTTTTACATGTAATTAATATAATTTTACGCCAATAAGTTAACTAACGTTTGAACAACAATTATTGTGGTTACAGTTTATATTACGGTTACATATTATATATACGGTCAATCAGCTCTATAATGACTATATATAGAGCTACATCTTTAAAGGAATAATAATAATACATTGAGGACACTGATGTGAATTTTTCTATTGTCGGTTTGGCGCCGCCTTTTATTTATAAAAGTTCCATAAATTCCAGGTATATAGATGCATGCCGGTTCCAGTTTATAACGATGGGTACTTATAGATATAATTGAATAAAGCATCAATTTCATTATATATTTAATATGCCATTAGACTTAAGTGTTATTATGTAGGTATGTGTTTAGACGAAAAAAGCCAGAAATGATGGTACATTCAACTACTAAATATTTATAGCGCAGTAAAAAGTGGACTCACTTAATGTCACAAAGTTGTGCATTTATAAAGATATGTGAAACATTACCGTTGACCATTAAAATGTACACTATACGTTTATGAACCATTTGTCAGACATGCCAACCCATATCAATAAATTCTCATCAAGCAGCCTGTGAAAAAACATCGATAGGAAATTATGCTACTGCTATATACATAATAATAATTTCACTGCAAAATGTTTTAAATTTGGTATGAAAATATATAGTAAACCTTTATTTATTTATGTGCTGAATTTTCAACATTTTTAATAAACAAAATTGTTCATGTTATATATATATTTATTAATAGAGATAGGTATACCTACTGCAGATTTAATGAGACCCTACCTGTTTTATAAATACTTCTTATGGCGCATCATATATCGATGCGCTCAATGTTCTATTTAATATTAACACTTTTATTTTGTATTTGTTATACCGTTAATATTTTAAAGATTTTGAAACATA
>JAYRBW010104692.1:0-19034 GCA_036023295.1 Invenusta paracnida
TCAAGTCAAATATATTTTTAAAGAGCTAACACATTTTGCGCTTATTTCAATTCTTTTATGATATGAGCTAACACACTTTTTGCCATTTTTGGCTAATAATAATAGTATATAGGAATACATACATTTCCAAAATTACATATTCTCCTCTTCTTTAAATTATTGTGTCAAATGTAAATTATGGAATTAACATTGTCATATTTCCTTCAATATACTCTTATATAACTAATCTTAGCATATCATTATTTTATGACTCTAGAAAACATGTCAAATTGTTGAATAAGTTTAATTTGTATGTGTTCATAGAAAACTAAAAATGTCTGTAAACATTCCAATAATATATATTAAGTTTAGAAAACTTAAATATTATACTAAAGTTGGTAGCACAACACTATTAAATATACATTTTTGAATTTCACACGGTGCCTTAATTTCCCGTTTCGTTCCTCTTAGTTAACCCTCTCTTGTGAAGTAACATTCCTTAAAAAAGTGATGAAAAATAGAGGATTAATTATAATATTGGTTAGATTAATTAAGTATACTCCAAAGGGGATTACAAAAGTAGTAGGGAAGGAGTGGCTCTACTTCACACAGGGGATTACAAATTATGAATAAACTGACGTATACGTAAAACATGAAAAGCATATACCTACCTAGCGCAGCTATATTATAAATATCTATTATTTCGTTTAAGAGGAAATAAAATGCTATATGAAAATGTAGGAGATGTAAGAATGAAAGAAAAAAGGATTTATTTTTTGTGTTGTCAACATGTTGATAGACAATGAAAAATATTTGTTACAAGTTCCTGTTGATTTATTCTGCTGTTTTTGCTGTTTCTTGTTCGACCAAAACTTGAAGGATTTGAAAACACTAATCCACAGACTGCTAATATAATGACAATTATAAGTTACGTCTATTAAAATATTATTTACAAATGTGTACTGCGCATTTTAATACATTTTTCAAATTTGTTCAATTTCAATAAGCTAGAAAATTTAATTTAATAACTAGTTAGCATATATGAAATAATTAGTTTGAAATTGTAGAATATTACAACATTTAAATAAATCATACCTGCTATTAATACAAGTCAAAGTTCTTTTTAGGAGATCTTATATTTTATATAGATGGAGACTAGGGTTAAGAAAGCAATGTAAAACGTACCTCCGCCAGATTGAAAAGCAACAATTGGTGTTCTCATAATATTGCTAGAGGCAATAACAATTCCGAGAAAGGCAAAGAAGAAGTCACACTTTCCGGTCCAGTGGCCTCGATCATCTGACTCTGGAAGATTACAGTCTGCCTCACCTGCACCATCTCTTACACAATCGGTTGCATCATCGTTATTCTCCGGCGGGGCAGGTCTAATCTCCTCCATAGCCTCTTCCATCTTTCGCTCTGGATTGGGCTGATATACGTTTAAGAAAAGAATTGAGAAATTATAAGCGCGGTATTATTTCGTTTAAAAGTGGCATCTGACAAAAATATCGTGTTTTACGAGGATGCCAGTTTAATATAGAAAATGCTATGTTTTCAAAATTTCGAGTTTTTTATACTGGATAATTAATAAATAATAAAGAAGCAACGTATAGAGAAATAATAAAGAACAATAATGTTTCTTCGATTAGAATACAAACATAGTAATAAAGAATTGATATCTACTTTAGTAAGGAACAGATCGACAATGAGAGCTTATTCTGAATAAAAGATAATTAAAAATTAGACACATGTCCCTTTTAGATACTAAATAAAAGTTAAATGAGATATTAATCTAGCTGTATAAGGAGGTATAACTTTTCCAATTACTTTATGTCTAGCTAAAGCATACCCCTGAGTTGGTTTTACCAATCAAATATATATTGACGGGCGACAGATGAAATTGAGACGTTTGAGAATTCAATTTTTCTATTTTTGAAATTCTCAGACCAAATGTGGACAAAGCCATGTCAAATGCATTCGTCAAAAGAATTTAATACATTACTCGATAATTTAATGTTAACTGTGAGTTGTGATTTGTGTGTTCTGGTGGTATAAGATTAAAGCTTTTAAACTACATATATATGTGTATAAAAAATATAAAAAATTGTAAGCAATTATTCCTATTGCATACGATATGTTATGTAGGCAAATGGAACATTTTATTGATTTTAAAAATAGGGCATAATATGTTATTATTTTTAAGCTAGCACGAGCATAAAGTATAGATAGGCCTATGTTTTTACATTCATTCTTTAAAATGTTTTAATACTATTTTTTTAAAGAGAGAAAATTGCGTCTCATTTGATATTCACAGTAGCCAAACTTGGCAATGTTGCTTGCCAGTATCATAGTAACAACATGGCAGTCGAAACTGAAAAGGATTTCAATGAAGGAATAATCTGGCAATCCCATTTTAGCCCACATAATGATGCAGTGGATGAGTGATTCACAAGTAAGTAATATTTTGAATTTTGTAAATTGAAACTATACCTATATAGTGATTTCATCTTCAGAACTTTCAGAGACAGCATCTTCTCTCCTCGGACTGATCATGGCAGTGGTCTGTGAACGCCATTTCAGTGTACAAGCAGTTAGGGATGAAGACCTTCTTAGTACAAGATTCGTGAGGCGGAAACTGTGTAAGGATAATTTGTTCTATTTTTACATTTACCAAAAAACTACCGTGTTCTTAGTATTTTATTATTCTTGGACCAACAACGCCGGAGGATCGTCTGCAATGTTTTGCACTCAAGCGATGCATGATTGTGATGCAGATCTTTATCCAAACATATCGGTGCCAGCTCCTGCATATTGATTGTGCGATTCCTGTAACGTCATGTGAATGCCAATGCAGTGTGTCGTTGATTACCAACATATGGAGCAGAAAAGATTGTCATCGCTAGCGTTGATTCGTGCAAATTATGATCGTCATTGAGATTAGCCTCAATGTAATAATAATATAACTAAATATTTAATATAGAAATAAAAATAATACTTTTAGTTCATTACTCTCAAACAGCATCGGTGTGTTTTTATATTTATTTCTACTTTTCATTGTGTTTATTCAATGGCAGCGTAAATCTAATGGCAAGTTAAATTAATGTCATACATGCTTATATGTGAACTTAATTTAATTAATTAATTCAAATTTCTGTGAACAATCTGACCAGACCACAGACTTCTACGTAACAAAATAAAAAATAAAAAAATGAATAATAATAATAAATTAAAATTACGAACTAATTAATTAAATAAATAAATAAATAAATCATAATAGACTGCTAAATAATTGAAGTCTATGGTCCAGAAAATCAATTCAATTATGCTCGCATTATTATCTTATTGCCAAGTCACAGTATAGCGTCATATCAGCTAGGTTATTTCCCCCAAGATAACAAGTCTTTATTTCTTGAGCCACTAACTATATGTAAAAGAGAAGATTTCAATACTATGTACACATGTAAGGAATAAATAGGAAGCTCGTCCAATCAGTAAATCATTAAGATAGTTTAAAATAAATAGTGTTGAAGCAAATTTTCCATTTTACTAAATTAGACATTACATTACATTCAATTAATTATTCAATTCTGAAAAAAACTTATTTAAATTATACACTTAGCCAGTATACACATCATTAAAATTAAGTCAACTTGCAAAGTATTTCATACTTTTCGGTAAACTTTGAAATATTATCGAATTAACATTTTCTGTTGCCTAGACACTTTTGATATGGCTTTGTCAACATTTGATCTGAAAATATACGCGATTTTATAAATCAGATCTGAGCTATTTCTATTTGATCTGACGTTGATGCATTTGTTATGTTAACCATCAGTATGTGATTGGGAAACCTATATAATACCAAAGTTTGCGATTATTGTTTGTTTACAATACGATATATATATCGAGTATATTAGGACTACATTTTTCCCGCTTTATTCAATAAATGTGCTCCTGCATGTTCAATCTGGAAACTTTAGAATCGCTTGGAGGCCATCAAAAGGCTATGAAAGCTCTTAGCACACATTTAGCTTAGCACCGCCCTACTTTCAATGATGCATAGAACCGCTTAAAAGAATCATTTTCAGGGTCATATCTCTGATGTCGCCAATATGAATATGTAAAATATTATTGAACTAAATCTATTCTTCATTATAACAAATATTACTTAAAACCGACATTAAACTAAATTAAATATTATCTCAAATGCAATTAATTAATATGTAGCATTAAATCAAATAGTTATGTAAGATTAATTTCTTACTAACGTAGAATATAGATTTGTTTAAATTGAACACAATTTTACATTATCAGTTACGTTACAGAAATGACCTTGACGACGGCATAACAAACGTTTCTTTTTAAGTGGTTCTTTGCATCACTAAAAGTACGGCGCTAAGGTCGGCGCTAAGCGGAATGTATGCCAAGGTTTTGGCTATTTTGATACATCTGTCTATGAAATGAGTTGTTTTTTAAGGTCATGAAATGGACGTAAAGAAAAGGTCGTAAGAAAATGGAATATTTCACATTCTGTGACTTATTTGCTATGGGATACATATATGATGAAGCGGCTAAAATGGTCCGATAGCACTGATTATCTCTAGCCGATTCCGAAGTTTCAAGGTCAACGGTTGCTAAGTTATTAGATACAGCCGTTTGAGATGGTATATACTTTCTATTCTATGTATAAAGCCTTCGTTATTTTCTTTGTTGACGGAACTGATAGAATACTGGGATTTATTCTGCTGATTGAAAGAATTTTGATGAATGAAAAGTGACACATTTTATTTCATAAAAGGGAAACTTTTACTTACATTAGCCATTGAAAAACCAGTCTTCGAGCTGAAATCCTTTCCAGTTATGAATGGCTATAACGAAAGGATCCAAATACTATTCAATTTATATGCACACAATTAACAGAGAAAAAGCACAAGTTGTAGTTATGAACAATTAAACATAATATACCTAAATGTTAAAAATTGTATCCTATCATAACTTTCTAAAACTTGATTTAGTATACCTATGAGAAATATGAAGTTAACACTAAATTTTACGATATCTTTGATAATTCTAGAAACTTAAAGAGCTAATATAAAGAGCTAGTTATAAAATATTCTAAAATTACACAACGAATGGTAAATTGCTTGAAAATATCGAATCGCAGTCTTACCGCGAAGAGCAATTATTGATTCCAAAAGAGATCCGCTACCGCTTCAAGTATGGAATTACTGTAAACTAAATTGGTTGTACTATTAGGCTGACCTATAAATGAACGATGTAAAACATGCATCTGCGAGGAGATAATATAATATATATAAACACGACATACCGGCTGTCCTGTATAGCAGCTATATGGGGATCTACTTAGTATAAGCCACTTTGTGTGTATAAAATGTGTTCAAGATGAATCCTCGACAGTTCTCTTAGAGAGATAAGAACATAACCCCATAACATTTTGTTGCAGTATATGTTTATGTTTATCATCGGTTTAGGTGCAATCTTATAGAGTTTATTTATATAAATGAATATCTAGGCTGCCTATAGCACTGGTGTACAAATTATCTTAGTTGAACCAATAGTCGTGGTTCCAAATTACACCATAATAATAAAGTAGTACATATAATAATCCTAATAACAGCTTATCATGAGAATTTAGTGTGTTACACGGCATTGATTAAATTGGGAGTATCACCTTAAAATCGATCAAAAAATGTTGTTTTATCAACATAACAAATTTAGTGGGGTAATTGAGACTTTAAAATAAGCAGAAATAAATATTGATCTACGATTGTTTATAGATAATGTATAAATTATGGCAACGACCGAAACCACAGAGTAGCCACTCTTATTGATTATCTAGATACAGTTTAATACTTATAATATTATATCGCTTTACTCAAACTAAAAATTGTGTCTTTCTTCAACATATACAGTATAAACATTGTAGTATAATACATATATATAGTAATAATGCCAAGAGAGTTCACTTAGCGCATTTGAATGCATACATCTACATAATATGTATAACAAATTTACAGACAAGCTAAATCGACCATGTAGATTCTGAATTTAATATAAAAAATGCTGTAAAAAATTGACTCCCTGATTTGTGGAAACATACTACTTCATTTCTATGAAAAATATTTAGTAGTATATTTTTAATAAAAATCCCATTTCAATAAATCTTAAATAAGTAACTCAAATCAAAACAAAAAAAGTTTAAATAATTATATTTCACAACACATGCTATAAAATAGTGAAAATAACTTTCAAATAAAACCATAAATGTTTGGTTCATACTACAATGACAAAAAAATATAGAGTTACCGCTCTGACTAAACTGTGTCCAAATTTAACTTTTTTTATATTTGATTTATATTGATAATAATAAGTAGCATATTCTATAAAAAAATTGTGCCGATCAAATGACAATAACTTCTAATATATTCATTTTAAATTTGGTGCTCAATTATCCAATGTCCCCTGTGTCGTTTATTTTGTCTGCCTATAAACTACTAAACAGTAGTAGTACTAATACAGTTTTTAAAAAATACGAATTTCCTTTTTCGAAATACAAATGCTAGCGGAATTATCAACCGTATTATAACCACTAACATATTTTCAAATTGAAGTCGCGTTTTGCCCCCCACCCCCTCCTTCCATATCCATTTTTTCTATTAAAAATGACCACAATTCCTGAACAAATAATTGTCGTAGAAGAAACTTCTATTTCTCCGTCGAGAATTACCAAACGAGAGTTTCACACTCCCAGACCGCTTCGCGCTTGGGGCCTATTGAAGGGGATGTAGCAAGGCGTATCGAGTGCGTTGGGTATGTGATGTTATATTATACAGAGTATTGATTATTAAATATAAGATATTCATTCATATTCGTTGTACCAGTAATTCCTACTTACATATCTAATGTCGATTTGCACTGTGTCGTTATTATATTATAATTGTTGTGTATTACGAGTTACGTAATGTTCATTCCTGGCCTATTTTAGTTGTGTCGATTAAATGGTTAAATCCCAATTTACATAAACTACGTCGCGTTCTCGTAGTTTCTCTCTGTTCGTTACAAAAAGTAAAAATAAACTTTATTTTTTCTCTAAAATATGGATTTTTATGAAAATTAGACAAAATTGGACCAAAATTAGAAAATTCTTCCGCATATATTCTTTAATATTGGAAATCAGAAATATCAAAATTTTATGTTGCCCCATATTTTGATAGCTTTAGACTTTTAATTTGTTATCTGGGATATATTACTGTAATTAAATCTACACTGATATGTATGGTTGCAGTTTTTTCCTATCTGACCCCAATTTGGGGCTAAATGGCTTGGACTTTCTGATTACAAAAGGAAATCGCTGAGATGTGTTTTAATGAAAGGTTCTTAAAATAATTTGTTTACTAAAATTGACTAAATTTAAAACTCAACACCATTTTCTAAATTAATATGTTTTCTTGAATTGATTGTTACTATTTTATGATTCAAAACAAACGAGAATAATCTAAATAATAAAATTTAATTTAAAATTAAAAGAACAAACTTTTGATTAAACGCAACGAAAAACTGAGTAATACGATAACCCCCTATATTTCAATGAGCCGACGCTCACCTTTATCAAGGGATGTACATTGCAAATGAACAATAAAATTACAAGACAGCAAACCAAGTCAGAACCGCGAGTACACACAAACAACACAGCCAGCCAATCATAGAAGACTGCGATATATGTCGTGGAGAGAGGCGTCGTCTGTCTATTCATACAATTAGGTGAGTTAGAAGAAATAAACCATTTCTCAAGAGCCATTCTCACATGGAATCCCGATTCCTGCCTGAGGACGATTGCGTGCGGAAAATCAATAGTGTGGTTATTATTCATAGCGTGAGCCGCTACAGCTGACTTCTCTATAATTGTAAGAGGCGAAGGGCATCTTTGTGTTGTTTTTAGCCGTGTATCAAGCGATTTGATTGTTTGTTCTACGCAGACAGCAGTGCAAAAGAAACAGGGGATACGTTAAATTGCTTCTTTGATGTTTGAAGAAGAGATGCGCTGTTTTGGGATGGAGATAAGGTGTCAAATTTTAGTCGGAGGCTTAAATAAAACCTTTAGTCGGTGGTTAACCATGACACGCTTCAGATGCTCAAATGTACCTTTTTACATAGGGAAGACAGACCACTCCAAAAGTGTGCTCTTGTGGTATGGGCAAACGAAGGTGAGGGCTGACGAAGGAAATGGGTAGGGTATTCATTCGCCGCAAGAACCGAGTTAGTAAACCGAAGCTCTTATCTGGTGATCGGCGCGTTGGAACAGATATCCGTTGCTCGTTTCCTTCCTTATTCATGCCAATCTATTTTTGTAACATTAAACACCAAAGTAGCCGCGGCGGCTACGACCTATTTTTATAGACGTTCTCCGAGTCTGTCGTCGCAGACTCCGATGACGAAAATGTCCCTTAGCATTGTTTGTATTGAATCCCCGAAGTTGCAATCCTTAGCCAGACGACGCAATCTGTACGAAAACTCCGTAACAGTCTCTTCGGTGACTGATTGGATTGGATATTAATAGAAGTGATAACCCGACAAAACTCAAATTCGTAAATCTTACTAAGATCCGACTAATTTTCATCGAGATCTTGGTACTTTTAATAACTTTTCGCTCAGATTTTAATGATTTTTATGGTTTTTCACCAAGACCTTATTAATTTTCACTAATTTCTACCATAAAGATCTGATTCATTTTAAATGATTTCTACCATTAAAATCTGGTTAATTTTCACAGATTTCTACTAAGATCTTACTAATTTATGTTGACATTTTCGCTATGATCTGATTAATTTCCACTAATTTCTACTAAAATCTTACTACTATTTGCTGGTATTTTCGTAAGGGAGTGATTACTTTTTATTGTTTTCCCCCAATTACGAAACTAAAGGAATAATCTGTAAGTACCAATTTAGATACAAATACAATGTATAGGTATACAGTTCAGAAAACATATGTAAGTTGAGGAAATACAATAAAGTGTATTAAATAATGTCTAGGTATATTATACCTATACAATATAATACACTGAATAAAATGTAATATTGTTTACAAAATATAATATTGGATCTGATGCATTAATATGCATCGAGCTGCACAATTGAAAGGTTAAATAAGTCTACTTCAGGCATGTGATTGCAAGACAATAATATATAATAAATTATTGATAATGTTTTTTGTTTAATAACACTTTTAGTTCAACGAATTTATACAATTTGAGCAAAAATAGAAGATTTACAAATTTACCTCAAAAGTGTTGTCCCAAAATGTGTAACGAGCGAACGGGTAGTAAATGATTAAATTTAGAAACTGAGATAAATTTACTTAAAATAGGATGAAATGTTGTTATTAAAGTTTGCCTTGTACATACATGTACTTAGAGTCAAATATTGAGTTAAAGTATATTAATTACAAAATTATAGCAATTACCTTTTAACGCCGAACGCTCCAGAAGTGTAACACGTTTTCAAAATGGTGCTGCACATTTATTAATATATATTTTCTTTCGATTTTCCTTGTGGCCATTACTTAACATCTGGGAAAAAATATTCCATTCGAAGAAGAAAAAAATTATGAACTGATATTTTTTGGAAATGCACAAAAATCGGCCATTTTGTTTTTTTACACTTTTTAATTTTTTTCTAAATGAAATTTTTTTACCAAATTGCACCAAATTACTGTTCTGAGGTTCTATACTAACAAGTATGATCATTGTAAAAAAAATCAAGTTAGTATGTCCGACGTGTCAGGTGGTCAAAGTTGATGTTCCACTTCTGGAGCGTTCGGCGGTAAAAAGATGTGTTTTTTTGCATATTTTTAAAAAACTTTATTTTTTTTGTAAAAACTTATTCCCTTTTCTTTTTAGGAATCTCTTTTATTTTAGATGCTGAATAGGTTCCAGTCATCAAAAATAAATTACCCCCCTTGTTGTCCGAACTTTGACCAAAATTATAATTTTGATAGGCCAATTACATATAAATGAGTTTTACGGCTAATCTTTTTATTTAGATTGTATTATTATTGAAGTGATTCTTTTTGAAGGAAACAAACTTCTATAATGCTTATACCATACTATGCAATCATTATTTTGCATTCTAAATATTTATTACATCCTTATAATAGTTATATAATTCAACATTGTCCAAAAAGGCTATTATTATCGTATTAGATATAATTCAAAGACAATATAAAAACAACATAGCATGTTATGTTCTAATTACGTATGTATTCAAAGCATTACATGTAAAAAATATATTTTTGTAAATACACCAGTCAAGTAAATAAAGTCACAAATCAGCGCGTATGAAAAACGGGAAAACATTTTTCGTGCAACGGTTTTTTACATTTATTGCAACATTTTATTGTGTTTTGTGACAAAGGGCGCAGCAAGATTGCTTACCAGAAGAAATAAAATGAGAAGTATTGTCATACCGAACACTGGGAACAACTCCAGCCACATTTCCTTGGTTGACGTCTCGCACATTCTTCTTCTTCATGAGGCTCACTGCTAATTCTCGGAGGAAATCGAGGTGCGAAATGATTAAATCTGGATTGAGTTTTTGATGCGTCTTCCAAGCTGCGACGGTCATGCAGTTTATGGCGTTTATAAAATGAAGCCACTACCATTTATTCCCAGTTTTGTTGGCCGGTAAGAACCAAGAAGTCGGTCAAAGACGTCTACGCTACCCATGTAAGTATTTTAGGACTGAAGGAGATGAGGTTGTGACACGTTGACTCTGGCTTTTTGTTGATTTGAATAGCGTTGACACTGGCCGAGAGGACGCGAAGACTCAAAGTTTGATGCGATATTAACAACACGGTTGTTACTCCATGAAATGACGGTGACCTTTTCCGTACACTTTGTTGAAACGAACCACGATCCTTCTTCTTCATTGCTTTCTCGTTTTCAAGAGGACACTGAGCTATATATGCGGTTGCTACGGACTGTTCCTGTTGCTCTAATATTCTCATCGAAGAGTTTTTCTAGAAAAGGAACTGAAGTGAAGAAGTTGTCGAAGTAATATTCGTGTTGTTAAGGATCATCGAAAACCGCCATCATGTCGCGGACAACACGTTCTCCAAGAAGGAGGGGAGGCTGAGGTTCTAAAGCATTCGTAGGACGATAACCTGTGTAGATGTCGAGTTGCTAAGGGTAGCCATTTGAGCTGCAAAGGCACGAAATCTTGTACCCGAAGCGAATTGGTTTCCCTTTTATATACATTTTAGCCGAGTGGAGACCATGGTATGGCACCATATGCTCTCGTCAATGGATAGTTGTTTAGTATATATGGGGCCGGTTTTTCTTCATCTTGTGTGTCGCGGTTCTTTTCATTTGGAGGAATAATTACGATCTATCGTTTTTTTCATCACTTGAATTGTCTGAATCTGATTCAAGAATTCGCTCCACGGTTTCTTGCAAAGTGAGAAAGCGAGGCATTATGGACAAAACTTTGTGAACAATAGATGAAATTTGTTGTGTTATACATATAGGTTGCTTGTAATGTAAAGATGAAGTTAAGCGATGTAAAGAAGTTTGTGTCCTATATTTTTATTGGATAGATGACAATCAGATGAAAGTTACATCATATTTATGGGTGCTGTAGCTGACATAATCTTTGGAGCTCGAATTAGTACGCAACAGATTTTCTTGCTAATCATGCCACACTGTGTTATGAATGAAGATCCCGTTTATTTATGAATAGCTTGATTATTGACTTATAATGCTGAGTTTATTATTTATTTCATCACTTCACCGATTTGGTACGCTCATCGAATTTAGCTCGAATTATTACGCAACAGATTTTCTGATATTGAATAGGTATTATTACGAAACACATTATTGACTGGGTATATCTAATAATAAGATATTATATTGACGGAAAAACAATTGGTAAGAATAATGTTCAAGCCGAAGAAATTATTTATTAGGCTATTGAAAGCTTTCGTATATTCAAAACATTGGTTGATATATTTAGATCTACTATGATAATAAATTTCCTTTTTGGACAATGTAGGAACTAATTATTAGGATGTAATAATCATTTAGTATGCAAAATAATGATTGCGTAGTAGTATTTTATAAGCATTATAGAAGTGTGATTCATGCAAAAAGAATCACTAAAATAATTAAATACAATCTAAATAAAAATATTACCGGTAAACTCATTTACATGTCAAAGGCATTTAAAAATGGCCATTTTGGTCAACATTCGGACAATAAGAGGAGTATTTTTTTCGGTGACTGGAACCTATTCAGCATCTAAAATGAAAAAGATTCCTGTAAAGAAAAGGAAATGGAATAAGTTTTCACCAAAAAAATAAAGTTTTATAAAAATTATTCTAAAAAACACACTCCTTTACCACCGAACGCTCCAGTAGTGGAACATAGATATATAGCACTTACACTAAACCGATATTTTTCATTTTTTATTATTTACTTATATAAGTACCCCTAAATATCAATAATAACCAAAAAATATTTCAAAAATTATTTTGGATCTATCAGCCGGTGGTAAACGGCTAAGACCGATTTAAATCACATTATTACTTCTATAATATGTTCGCCACATTTTATTCATTCACCAAAAGATAGTTAAATCATTTATAGAACAAAATCAATTAAAAATAAAACTTATAAACACCATATGAACAAATTTGTTGTACCAAATTGTAATTTAAAAATCCATTTCACAAATATTGATCAGTGATATTGCAACTGTTTGACAGAGAATTATATAAACTTGATGATATATTTTATAGAGAAAATTAGAAAACTGCTCTACATTTAAGAACAACAATATACATATCCAATAGATATAATTTCTGTGATGTTTAATTAACGATAAACAACGTTAAATATTTATAAATTCTATTTATAGTTTTATTAAAATTTAGAATTTTTACTACAAAACTACATAAAAATACATATTGGATTTGTTTGTATCTATCATAATTAAGTCAATAGTAGAAGCGCTTAATAACACTTTTTGATTTCCTGAAAATCTGCTTTATTTTCCTGATAGTGATATTTACGAATATATTTCAATTTTATTCTCGGTAAATTTATTAACAAATTTCTTTTAAAAATCAAACGCCTTGCTCAATCTCAATAAATAGTATCACAATGTTAGACACCCAATTGTATCACTTAAACACATCGTAAATTTCCTTTTAAAGTTTAAACATTTCCTAAAGTAAAAGTACACAACTAACAGTAACAAGTCATAAAACTAAAAGAGTAAAAATATATACTTATTTTATTAAGACTAAGCTAATTTTAATAACTTAAGTTAAGAGAGAGTTAACTAACTGTTGACTAAAGTTTTAAGTCTAATAATTTTATTGATATTGATTTGTACAATGTTAATTGTCAAATCACTAAATATGACTCATGTCATTATAAATTTCTCTTAATTAACTTGGTTTTGTTGGATTTAAGGCTTAAATCCAACAAAACCAAGTATATTAGTATTACATTATATAATATTAATAATAACATAAGTTATTACAAATAAACTATAAGTGAAAAAACTGCAGGTTTACTTTCTCTAGATGTAAATACAGCCACATATATAATTAGACATACTATAAAGTATAACTTATAATAAGTTAGTTATAACTGTCAAGACTATAATTATACTAAAAATATTTATACTTTAATATAGTAATCCATTTGGTAATTTCCAAGTTTCCTGCATTAAATTATTTTCACTTTTTTTGTTTTTTTTAATTTTTTAACATTTTTTTAAAATTAAATAAGAAAAAACATATCCATAAGTGTTTATAAGTGTTACAACAAGAAACATTATACATGAATCACAAGTAATAAATAACAAATCAGAAGTTGTAATAATGTCTAATCCAATACAGGATATTTCTGAAAAAGTTAGTCTGTATAACACAGCGCCAGAGAAACTCCTAGAGATGGGTAAGGATTAATACAAAAGTATTAAGTATTTTACTTTAATTATTTATTTTACTTATTAATTGAAGTAATTAATATATTAAAATAAATTGTAAAATAAAAACCAAAAAAAATTGAAAAAACCATAGAAAAAAGTGAAAATAATTAAACATGGAAAACTGGGAGATTACCAAATAAATTAATATTCGACACATCATCTAAACAATAAGCTCCTACAGCTTAGAGGACTTATTTTTTCAAAAATATAGATTAAATAATGTTTATTTTCAAAGCCTTATAACAAAAATAATATATATAGATATATATATATTATGTTCATTTATAATTACTTTTTTTACAATATAGTTGATTTTTATAAGAAATTATCAAGAATGATATTTTACAAAAAATGGAAAGAAGATAATTAAAAAAATTAAATAGTGTCATGTGGTTGATAAATAGTAGGGCAGTATATAAATTTATCATTGAATTGTTGTACATATAATATAATTTACAAATATAATAATAAGTTTATTTTGTATTTACTATGACCAAGAATTTAATCTAAAAACCATGATAAACTTTTATAAAATATTAAATCAAATCAATTTCAATTATATGTAGGTATATAAATTTAAAAAATTAATCTTTTAAATTTGCCGACTTTACATTATATTCTTTAGAAATACTAATACAAAACATTTAAAATTATTTTTTATATTTACAATTCATATATACCATTAACATTAACAAAATATATTATATATATATAAAGATTAAAGCACTAAATAATTTAAAATCAAGTTTATTTAAAATTAGCTAACCATGAGGAATTAAAATACAAGCACTTTAATTTTAAATCAAATTTTCTTTTAAATTTATCTACCATATAATAGGTATATCATTGATGAATAAATATATCAAGTATATGTATATATTAATTTAAAAAAATGACTTAAATTTTTTAACTGCATATTATTGATAAGTAAATAATCCAAGCATTTTAAATTTAATAAAACGTATTTTATTCTATTAAAAATGTTACATATTTATTTCCATTTGCTTTTATATTAACAAATTAACTACTATCAACAACAATTATTTAGATTCTAAAAACTACATTCACATTACTAAATTAACAAAACTTTCATTATTTTTTGGGTTCTATATATGAACTAGAAATGTATATCTATAATTTATATAGTTTACAATATAATAAAAGTATATATTATATTTATCATCAACATTTACATAGTTGGTAAATTGAAAGAAAATTAATTTCAAATTGTATTACTTGATTAATATATTCAAAAATTCATCAATAGTATATATATGATTGGCAAATGTAAAAACCTTTTTTTAAATTAATCTGCTTGATATATTTATTCATTAATGAAATAGATTGTCAATTTAAAAGATTGTTCTCATAGATGTTATAAATAGGAATTTTTACCATTTTCCAACCATTTATATATTTATAATAATAATATATATATATAATTATAAAGGGTTGACAGTTTAATAAATATGTAGACAGATGGCAAAATGTATTTTCGAATTAAATCATAGATATAAACTTTAATTAGATCAAACATATACTTGTCATAGCATACTTATTCTTTTATCTTTGATAAACACAAATAGCAGAGCTATTAAACTAAACAAAAGGTCAAATTAAACAAAGTATAATTATAAATATTTTTTGATTATATTATATAAGAAATATATTTATACCTTTAAATACAAGTCTAAAACGAGTAAAACTATAAAAATAAACAAATTGTGATCATTTATTATATTTAATAAATACTTACAAAGTAAAATTATATAAAAGTATTTTAAATAATTTTCTTGTGATAACTGAAACAATAAAATCAAAAAAATATATATATAGTTGTCCATCTTTCAGATATATTTAAAGTTATATATATACTTTTAAATTATTAATAATTATTATAATATATATTTAAATAAGAGAAACAATTGTTTTTTAAGATAAAATTATCATTACAATTTAAATTCTAGTTTGCTTTAAAATCAAGCTAAATTAAAATGAGATATAAAACATATCTATAAGTTCTTTAGATAGACTTAAAAATATATTAATTTATATATTAATATACATATATATTATATCTATCTTTCTATAATTTACAATATTAATATTTTTGGCTTAATATAATTATTTTATAATTGCTTAAGTGTTTGTTTTAGATTATATATAGCCAAGGCAAATTTGGGGAGCAAGCATTCAGATATTGGGGACCAAGAAGTCTGAATAGGCAAGAGTAGAATATTGAAAAGTTTTGAATACTTAATGAAATATTCAAATTATTCATTTATTATATATATTTATTTTGTAATTGACTTTTCAACACTGCACTGCACACCTGTGCAAGCAGTGGAATACATACATTCATTCATTTATTTACTTTGTAGATCAATAGGGAATAGTAAAAAAAATCAATTTTATATTTAATTAAAAACTAATCTTTTAAATTTTCCAAATGTCTGTACAGTTGACAAATGCTCATATAAAACATTTAACATATGCAATATGTTTTCATATTCACAAATCATATGTATCATTGATAGATAAACATATCAAACATTTAAATTTCACATCAACTTTCTTTTAAATCTGCCAACTGTAGGGGAATCAATGGGAATGTTAGGTTTGCAAAAATGTAAACATATTTCTACTTAAAAGATTTTGTATCAGCATTCGTAAATGGTATACTTTATATACTGATAATGAATTTTTGTTTGTAATTTTTTAAATTTAAAATGCTTGTTTATTTATTCATATGTATTGTAAATAGGAAAATATATTTATACTTAAAATATTTCATATTAATAGTATTTTTCAAGGCTATACATGGTTGTCAAATTTTAATACCAGTCATTTTCTAATTAGAATACTTTATTTAATTTGTCAAAGGTACACACACTTGGCAGATTTAAAAGATTGTTCTTATAAAAGCAATAAATAGAATTTGATTTGTTTTACTACTCTTCAACCACAGAAAACTTCAAAAGTATAATTATCTTATTCACCTGATACATATGGTTTGCAAATCTTATTGTGTTGTGTGTATTAATTAAAGGTACAGATACCATTCACAAACTGTACATACCATTGCTTAATGATCTAATATTCAAGAATGGTACACATGGTTTTTGAATGGTTCGAATTTTCATATATTTGTAGCTGTATTTAAAATATTGTTTGTACTAACTTTAGATACAGATATATTAGGTATATGGGCTTATTATTATCTATTAACCTAACCTACTTTAATGGATCTGATAAAGAGCTCTAGTGAATTCAAAAGTTGAGGCATGACGGTTTTCATAGATATGATAATCAAATAATATAGGCTGTCCAAGAAAACTCCTAGGTAGGTACTTCACATTTAAAGAACACTATTGTTATACATTTATATCAATATGTATTACAAATGGAGCATATGATAAAACTGCTCTTAAATCTATAACTCATATTGTCTTAAATCATTCTTGTTAGATGCTGCTACATAGTTTTATTGAACCTTTCTCTATAATTTATGATGATGTTTTAGATTTAAAATTTGACAAGTAAATGGTATTCTTTAAATCATCTGCAGTATTGTCACCATTTGTGTTGATATTTTTTAGATGATACATACATCTTTATTTTATGCAGTGGTAATGTTCTAAAATCATCCATCAAAAATGCTTCATTTAATACATTTTAAATAATTATTGTCACATTTTATAATCTATCAAAAATGCTTCATTTGATACATTTAAACAATTATTGTAACATTTTAGTTCGTCTTAACATGCAATGTTTGTTTAAGGTTTTAATCAGAGATTACCAGTATATAATTTGGGGTATGCTATGCTATAATATTTAATTAAAATCATATATTATATTAAATAACATAATAAATACAAACAAAATCATGGACAATTAAAAATACAAGTCTTATTGTTTAGGTGATTAATTATTAAGCATACTTACTGTATGTTCTAAAATGTATGGCAATTAATTGAAATATAGCACATTTTATTGATATAGTCGAAGTTATTAATTCCTTTTATTATAGTTTGTGACTATATCTATGCTAGGCTAGTTGTAATACTTGCTGACACTAGAGCATTTTTTCCTGTGCTGTTGTAGTTCCATAGCTTTCAATTCTAGTTTATTTATGACGACAAACAAATGTTTCTACCATTACTACACATGCGCTGTTTGGCATTAATTTTGCAATGCTACATAAATAATCATGAAATACACAAATATAAAATGTATTTCTACACTTTACACTATCCATAAATATATTATACTTTTACTACACATGATAACTAACATTTCTTTGGTTTCAAATTTGTAAAAATTAACAAAAAAATATTGCTGCATTATGTATATACCTAGCTGTTAAAAACTATTTCATGTGTTTGTCTGTAAGTTTAATTTATTGTCATTATATCTAAAATAATTCTACTATATAAACTATTTTACTGGTGTCAGTTTTCAAAACATTATTTTACTAAAGCTTTTGGGTTGCTGAATAGGAGTATTTAACTGCATACAGAATCAACTAGAGTCTATGTGTTTATTTACTCTATGAATCTAACATTCCAATTTACTTCAATTGAAGGACATTATAAACTGGGTCACACAATGTCCAATAATGTGTTTTTATAATAACAGATTGTATCAGTGCAGGCTCAAAGCAGATAACTAACACATTTAAACAGTTTAGATTGAACTACAATGAAAGATGTCGCAGTTCTTTATAACTCTCTCATCATCTGTAATATTAAAGATACCATGTATAATATGTTTACATATAACCTTATCCATAAACCAATTAAAATGTATGAATAATTTAATATTTTTAGAATTGTCATTACGAAAACTAATCAATTGAGTACTGCCATGCATTGTTAATCTATTGAATGTACAGTAGGATTCGCCTATTTCGTATTTTCATTTGCCACATAAAAATATACGATATAGACGAACATACGAGATATGCAAACTTACTTTTATTCTCGAAAATGTAGGCCTATATTGAATTATAAACAATTATTGACTTATATTTCATTG
>JAYRBW010104703.1:0-19034 GCA_036023295.1 Invenusta paracnida
GTTTGAATGAATTTATATATTTTAAAATTGTCTGTAGCTAACCAGCTTTTTGCCATTTTTGGCGATAAAAAAATATATATATATATAGCATGAAGCAGATTTATTGAAAAAATTAATTATTTAAGTCTTTCATTTAATCAATAGAGCAAGTATAGCAGCAAAAGGGTTGAATCGTGTAATAAAATAAATGTACACAAAAAATATATATGTCAATATTTTATGTTAGTTTAACAGAATTTTATCATATATGTACATATACAGTCTGTTAAAAGTACGTTAAGCCTAGAAAGATATTCTTTTACAGATGTACTCTTAAAATATGTTAAAAAATACAAATAAATTAGTGGAATACCTTACATACAAAGCTCTGTCAAAAACAAAAAATAGGAAAATTTATTTAAAAAAAATGCTTTATTTAACTGTATTTTATTGAAATGTACATATATACGATATGATTTATGATTCCAACAACCTATAGCAGATGTTCAGTTTCTGTGATAAACACAGAAATGTATTTCAAATTGAGTGGACACAGGTGAACAAATTTGAATATTCTGACTCGGGGTATAAGATTAATAATCCAATTAGACCCGATATTTGAGTCAATAAAGATTGGTTACTTTAGGTGGAAACAACTTATACAAACTAAGTTGATAACCAAAAATAGTTATGCTTTTTCTATTTCCATATTTGCAACATTCATATCTCTAACATTAAAATGAGATTAAAATATTTTAGAATTAAAATTAATTTCTGGAGACATACATATATTCTACATCAACTTTAGGAGAATTCTCTAAATTGTCTTGAAGTCAAGTAGCTTTTTAGTTTCTAATCAGTCTACATCCGTGAGTTGAAATTGCCCTTTTGTTTGTGGCTGTACATATAGGCAAATATAAATAACAAAAGCATACAACAATTTATGCAATTTTCACATCAACAGAAAAATGTATTTACAGAATAAAGAATTATTATCTAATAAAGGAATTTATTATTTTCCAGCTTAAATATACGCATAGCTTTTAATGTTTATATCGTAAATATTTCTCTGTCAGTATAACCATTTAAAAGCTAAGAATATCATATTTTGAAATCTGTAAACAGAATATTATAGCTATATCAAATCAAAAGCAATAAATTCTAGTTGTTTCTGCATGGAAACACGGGTCTTATAGCCATGCAAATAATCACATCTAATTTGATAGCACTTTATTCCGTCAGTCAAAATATTCATATTTCTGATGTTCTTTGTTGTCTCTACAAATACCTATTGCTCTGTAATTGACGTGTACTATTTACATCTCTATGATTTATAAAGGTCTGGAAACAAAATATTCTTGACTTTTGATGAAAACATGTACATTTATAATCTATACAATATGTATATTATAAACAGAAGATAAGAAGCGGTAGTATTCGCCTTTGACGTCACCTATCCGGCGTTCTAGAAGGACTGGATGTTGATGCTCTTACGAATGCCTCCCACCTGCACTTCATCGATGAAAAGGGTGTTCGTCTTTATCTGGATATCGTCCTCGAGGTCCAGCTTGCGCCGATTCAGGCCCTTCATGGAGGAGTGACAGTCGAAGAGGCGCAGACCCAAGGCCTTGATATCTGCGTTGATCTCATTGACCTCTTCCACGAGTCTGGATAAGGTCCGTGTAACGGAGTCATTGAAACAAAAGAACGAATTCCCATCGTAAAACGGTCGCACAAATAAATATTGAAGGTTATTCGCCAAAAGAAAAATATTGAAATATATTATACAATTAAAAAATAAACTGACGTTTCGAACCACTTCTGTGGCTATAGTCATAAGCGAGGGGAATAAATAAACTTACATTAAATGTAAAAAGATAATAATTACATAACAATGCTGATAAACAGATTAAGTTAACTATACTATAACTCGCGGACGCAAAAAAGTAGGGAACAATATAACTATTGATGTCAATAATCCCAGATTAATAATGCATTATTGGAGTAATTCTTAACAAAATGAATTTCGTTAATGCATTTTAGTTTTAAATTATTCAAAAGAAAGGAACACTCAAAACTTGAATATTTTATTACATTTCTTCTCTAGTAATAAATCACTTAAACATAGACAAAGACGATAGTGTCGCATAAACTTGAAGCCTATAACTGAGTTTAAAACCGATATATTAGAATCTCATGTCGTCTAAAGTTATAAATTATCTGTACTATCTCTTTTAATGATAATATTTTATATTAGTATACTTCAATAATTGGGGAAACTGATATAAAGCGACACAGCTACAAAAAGACAAAAAAAAAACACGGAGCAGACAATAGATTCAAATGTTTAAGCGTGGAATATAAAAAAGACACGCATAATAAAATATTAAGTTTTATTGTTTATCAATAGTTTTTGTAGTTGCAAATAATTAAATTAAAAATCAAAAAAATATATTTCTAGTATTTTACTTCAGCATCTGCAACGTATTCAAAATTGTTGCGTTCGACTATTTAAGTATCTTCCACGTAGAACTCCAACATCAACCTATCTGCTAGAGTTACACTGGCTTCCTATCCCCAAACACATATTATTAAATTATTTTGTATCGTCCATCGCTGCATTTATAGTGATGCTCCGAGCTACCTGAAATCTCTCATCGCACGTACCTCTTAATCACAATCATTGGGACTTTGCATCAACTTACGGCATCATACGTCCACATCAACTCGTCCCTCGTAACAAAGTGGCTAGTGGTGGCTTTCATTTTTCAGGTCTAAAAACTTGGAATGCTCTGTCGGCTAAATGTCGGAATATTGCCAATTCAAAAAATTTAGGCAGGGGTTAAAAACTGAATTGTTTCTGTCTTAACTTCTTTTTGTGTTTACTCACTCTTTGGTCTATTGTCTATTGATGTAAGCTTCTTCTTCTTGTTTGTGTGTTACCCAGTCTTGGGTTTTTGTGTATTTGATCTGAACTTTGTGTGTATTGGGTTTATGTGTTTTTTATCCATTTATTGTGGATATTGATTGTATTCTTGTACAGAGATTTTGTCTTAAATTTAATAATAATAATAATAATAATAATAATAATAATAATAATAACAAGAAGAAGAAGTAAATCTTATCATTGAATTTTTAATAGCTTGTTTTTGATAATGATTTATGTTATCAGTTTCTGACGTTTTCGTGCTTTGTTTTAGTATATACAATAATCGTAAAAAGAGTTGAATAGTATGTCAGAATATAGTATGTATCATCCTATCATGACGTGACTGAAGATTAAAATAATATTAATAAAATATAATATAATTTCTTGAAATAGTAAATTAGCTTGATAATGTTGGAATAAGTCGCACATTCGAGTTATCAGACAGTTGAAACATAATCAGAATAATATATAGGTCGTCATCTCATGTAGGTACCTGTACTGAGCAGGGTCTCGTTTATTTTCGATATTCGGCCGATCATTGCGATGATCAAGGCGAGTTTCTGTCAACATAAGTGTGGCCTTCTTGGCCTCAATCCCCTGCTGGATGTTGAGAATTGTGTCCGTTAGATTCGAGATTTCCTTCAGTGTCTGAAATATAATTGAGACACTAGACAACTACGCAAATATGAATTGATTGTACCAGACTGACAAATTAACAAGCACATTTTCTATTGACGCTAACATCCTGGCGGATAAATAGTGCACTGATTTTGTATTGTTATTATATACTCTAATATCGCAATTAGTAAAATATTTTTCATGAAGTACATTTAAAACTATAGCTAATATATTACATTTTTGATCGATGATTAATTATTTTTCAAACTGTATCAGTTTGTACAGATATTAAGTGATATATAATAGCTGTTTTAAATTAATAGAGTTCTTTACTTACAATTGACTACATTTTTAGTAAGAATTTTAATAGAGCAAAAATCAAACGGAAGGAGATTAATGCATTTAATATGCTCTCTTTAAATTATAATTAGAGGATTTGTGAAGCATTATATATAGGTAACAATATAAATAACTTCAAATAATATTTAGCTAATAAGGGGTGGCATTGATATACATATAGGTTTATAAAATCACGGAATGCTGAAAGTGTGAGTATAGAACAAATTTGTACACGAAATCTAAAAAAAAAAATGTTTTAGAATGTTTGAACACTTTTTAATACTATTTGCAGCAAAATCTCAGAACAAAACAATAATATAAGCCATTTGATAAAATGAATGTGAATTTATTCTAAAATCGTGTATTACCTTATACTCTTAGTTACCTTCCATTAAAAGTTCTTTTAATTTTACACATATCCAAAAACATTTACATAAAACAAAATATAACAATTAAAGAAAAATCTTATCTTTTTCAAGCTTTAAAAGATTTTGAATCATATACATATGTATAGTAACACGTTTTTCGTTATTACGACAGTGTTTATTGTTTAAATTTTATCTCACTTGTTTATTAAATTTTAAAAATACTTGTAGTGTAGTCATTCTGGCATTAAATCCACGGAAATCTGGACAAATTGCTTACAAAGGTTTGACGATTAATTGTGGTAGATATAGGTCCTAACTAACACTGAAAAGTCACAGGCCGGGGAATTGTTTTAAATTATTTTTCTGATTTTCCATATTGATGGATATGAATTGTCCATATTGTATTTCCTATCAATTAAAATAGAAATCAGTCTCAACTATTCAAATTCTATATACTTTACAATATTGATAATTAAACCGCTTTTAGTCTTAAATCCAAAAAATACTCACTTATCAATATTATAAAGTATAGAGAATTTGAATTAAAGAATATTGAAGTTAATTTCTATTTTAAATGATCGGAAACACCTGGAGCAACAAATTGATAAAAAACATGTTACCTAAAAGTAAGAATAAAACTTAATTTTTTTCAAAAATAATGTTTTTAAAGAAAATTATACAAAACGAAGAAAATCTTTCATATCTATTAATATGGAAAATCAGAAAATGATTATAAAAACATACCTAAAGTTCCCAGGCTTGGGACTTTTCAGAGGTGTTAGTTAGGACCTTTATCTACCATTATTAATCGTCAAACATTTGTTAGCTTTTTTTCAGATTATTTTTCCAGAATGACTAGATTATTAAGATAAAAGTGTTTTTCATAAATTCTATGTTAATTTCTTTCAATTCAACATTCCGTGTCAACTAATACATTTCTTAAAATAGCTCAATAAATGAAAATTGTCACTCACAAATAGAATATTGAGCGGAAACAAGAATAACGGTGCAGAACTTTGTTATAACACAAAGTTATAACAACAACAACAACAACACCGTTCATTCCTATATTTCACTATAAATTATTATGCATCTCATTTTATTTATTAAATTTAAAGTGCTTTCTTTAATTTTTATATAATGTATGTGTACCTCATTATACATATATGTATATTATGTGTACATAAATATTGCGGATGTTTTGATAATAGTACAATTTTGATAAAAGCTTATCTGAAAAATATATATCAGCAAGAGAAATAATTAATTAAATAAGAAATGAGATGAGATGAGATGAGATGGGATAATATAACAAACCCATAAAGATATTAAAAAAGAAAAAAATTGTAAAAATAATTTTATTTCATTTTTAGGTCTATTTATTTTTAAATTATTTATAAAGACATTTATTCAATAAAAATTTGTGATTATTTAATAAATTGATAGATGAGATTGGCTGTTAATTGTAAAAAGGTTGTATATATTTATGCAAGTGCACACATTACAAATACATATTAATTGATTCTGTTTGTATGTAATTATGCTATATGTTTCAGAGAAATTCATTATCTGTATTAAACTTGATATTGGACAGGGTCCGTGATATTAACATTATATAGTTCATTCAATTATGTACACCTTTTTATATAAATAGGTGTATGCATTAAGATAATATACATACAACTGTATCTAATTTTAACCAGTTAATTGTCAAATATACTGCCTTTTTGTTGTATTTAGGCAAAATCACTTTTTTTGTTGCATATTCGATAATTTGAATGCATCTCCCAGCCCAGGAGCTGCCGCTGTCATACAGCAGTTTTAATGATTTCCTAGTAGCGGTGTTTCTCATAATCTTGGCACAACCCGAACCTGTGAAACTACAGACAGCATCCAGAATCGGTGCGATGTGGTGTTCTGATCTAGCCAGCAAGTTCGGGGTGAGAGTCGCCCTGAATACCCACTGCAGTCACTGTCTCCTTCGGGCGGTTGGTCAACTCGAAGCAGTGAAGAAGGGAGATTGTCCTTCGGAGATCTTTGGTACTGGTTTCAGTGCAAGCGAAGCTGAGAAATCCGCACGTGTCTATGCAGACAAATTCGTAGAACCACCTGATAGTAATCATCAACTATGCTCCCCACTCGTATACCGGTGCAGGAGCTACTCTTTATACGCCAGTAAGTGGAAGTGAGTGGAAATGCGTCATATATTTCTGCCGAGAGGAATTCTCAATTGTATTGTTTTATTTTATTTAAATCATGACACAGTGTTTTAATGAAATCCTTGTACAATAACCTTCATATTGCTAAAGCTGTATAAATCATATGATATATAAATAATTACGAAAATAGTCGATTTGGAGAATAATATTAGGTTTGTTTAAGCGTGGTAGATTTTAGTATCAGTGTGTAACATAAGTAATCGTCTAAAACTACACAAGTTGTAAGTATGTGAAATCTTTTATAATTTTTTGACATAATTTATGCCTGTTTAAAATTTATTTTTTCTACTGGTTGTAGAGTTATTTTGTAATATAACGGTATATACATACATCTATTGTTACATTGTATAATAAGTATAAATTATAAACTTTAAATCATACGAGATTCAAATTGCTATTCTCAAAATATCATTAACGTTTCATTAAAATTAAAATTGTTGTGTTTTTTTAAGAAAAATTAATTTTAAGAGAAATATTTTTTAAAGAGTTGCATATAAATTGCATGTGCTTTAAATTTGTAACAAATAAAAACAACAAATCTAAATTTTTAATATTATTATACCATCACAACGTATAATAGTAGTGTATGCGTTTTCTTTATAATCAATCTTATGGAATAAATGTACAATATTGAAAACAATTTTATTTCATTTTGTTTGTTAATTTTTCTAAATTTATGCAATTATAATTTTATTTAATAGACAGCTTATTATACATCTTATGAAATTAAGGTAATAGATTCGCTTATTATTTTATAAATCATTTATAAGAGATAAACACATATTGGTATAACTAGCATTTTGTTTAATTTGATACGTTATATAACGGTTACATAGTCGCATTATATGTATGTGCATAATGAGCACAAGCAACACTCGAGCAGATTTCCGCAAATTTATGTTCACAATTTATAATTTGAAGAAAGATTTTTATTTCGTAGTGCTCAAGTCAAATACAGTTTCGGAGTATTAGTAGTATGGGGTTGTCTTTTTAGTTCCCTGTCTTGCCCCACTTCCCCCTCCCCCACCCCGGGAATTAAAAAAGTTTGTGCGCGCATTTAAATTTAAATAGACAGAATAATTGTTTAATGACAATGCTACAAAAAATAAAAGTAATCGCGCGAAAATGAAATTTGGAAAATGCGTGGGAATTTTAAAGATGAATTATTTTAAAGATATTAAAACAAAACTCTTTCGCGAACATTCAAACCCGTTTGGCAAGAGAATTATTTTGCTATTGTGAGCATACATGCACCGATTTAAACAAGTAAGGTGGCAATTCCCATATAATTAATCGTGTAGATTTCGATTATGGCATCTTCTATTCGATCAGAGTATACCTTATTAAATATGGGCGTCTAATTACATGCTACTGCTCTATTTCATAACAAAATAAAAATTGCGCCCGGTTTCTTACAGATTACTACTAAATTATTCCGGTTGAGATGGAACGCCCTGAATTTAAATTAGCAGCAATTATTCATGTTACATATACATACTTTTCTTAAATTTCAGTAGTATATGTAGGCTATGATATAACCGTATTTTATGAAAATTCATAAAGTCATAAATAATATCCTTGAACTCCTAAATGACTTCCTAAATATATGCTAAGAGTTCCTTTACGGTGTGCTAAAAAATCCCTAAACTCTTAAATAACTCCCTAAAAGTATGCTAAAAATATCTAAACTCCAATATAATTCCCTAGAAGTATGCTAAGAATTCTCTAAAAAGTATTCAAAAATTCCTTAAACTCTTAATGATTCCTAAAGGTATGCTAAACTCCTAAATGAATCCACAATAATTCCCAAAATGTATGTTAAGAATTCTCTAAACATATGCTAAACATTCCTTAAACTCCTAAATGATTCCCTAAAAGTATGCTAAATGAATCCCTAAATATATGCTAAGAATTTTCTTATGGTATGTTATAATTCCTCAAACTCTTAAATGATACCATAAGTAAAGACAACAAGTTTATCCATAGAAACATACCTATATTCTGTTATAACAATCAGGATATCTTACAACAATAGTTAGCGTTTACATAACAGCAGGAGCATTAGTAAATGTATTTTCGGATAACCGGACATCATCAAAGTTAATACATAGCCATAATAGAGATAAGTGTCTCATTAATTTTCCTCGTCAGATATATAGTTTTCCTTTTCTCTGTATTCTCTTCATCAACGTCTAATTCCCTTCTTGTTATTTTGCCGACAGTTTCATGCACTCGATTTTTCCAGATCCACCAATTTTCTTTGATTGCCTCCACCAAAGTAGAGCTTATAATAGCACGATTACTGCTTACCTTCTGCATTTCATTAAAGTGGGTATAATTAAGTTTCAAGGCATCGTTTCTGTTGCATTTGTCTATAAAAATAAGTCTCAAAATTTGAAAAAATTTTCAATATCAGATAGGGAAGCCTGGTTTATCTCCTCTTTTGTCCTGTTCTGAAGAATATATTTAATTAAATATGAATTTTAGATATCCAGCTTTGCAATATCCTTAAAGCGTCGTAATTTGTTGTTTTCGTCCTTAATATTTTTAGCTTGTGACTCAACGTCATCATCCTCCTCCACATCTGCGTTTTCTTGTTCAGGCTGTTGCCACCACATAGTTTCGGCATTGAATATGGTTGAGACTATATATAAAGTTGCATTGATGCATCTTCATGTTTATAAACATGTCTTGATGTTCATAAACATGGAATACTTACTTACCGATGTATAACTAAAGAGAGATGGATTTGCGCTTTCGACATAATGCCAGTATGATGGTAGTATGGTCGACTATGTCTGGAAAAACCTTTATTGCGAATTTACTTCAGAATCGTGATATACTATTTAATAAAAAACTCCTACCCATTCACTGGTTTAGTGGTTCACAATACAAGCCACCGGTTTACTTGGTAAGACAGATTACCATATTGGATGGTATTCCTACAGCCAAAACAATTCCTCTCATTAAGCCGTTTGATGTTATCTTAATGGATGACTTGATGGAAGAAATAAAATCCTCGACAGTCATAACCTCTCTATTTACAAGAATGGTGCATCACCTACCTTGCTTTGCAATAACGATGACACAAAATATGTTCAAGAAAGGTAAAGAAGTGCGCATACGATCGCTTAATACTCAATACGTGGTTATTTTCAAGAACCCATGTGATGTCAGCCAAGTGAGTCATCTCGGACGTCAAATGTTCTCCTGGAATTCCATATTGCTAACTGCAGTTTTCAAGAAGATTGTTGTAGACAACCCCTATTCCAATCTATTCATAAATCTCCACTAGCTGACACCCGACTATTTACGAGTGCGAAGTCATATTCTACCAGAAGAGGAACCGCAATATGTCTATCTGGCGCGTAATCAGGTCATACCTAATCAAGTGGAATAAAAACTGAACCAATCATGAATGATAAACCTTTCCGACAACTGATTGCCTTAGTAAAGAAAAGTATGAGAAACACAAAAAGAATAATGAATCAATGCAAGAGAAATCTACAAGTGAAATGGAATTAGAGCCAGATGTAGCCCATAAATTGTATGCCTACAACCTCAACCCAGAAATAAAAAAAAAAACGGAAATTGGAGGAAGAAGAAGCTGCCTAACCCTCAAGTCCACCTCCACAACCTGAATCTACACCTGTACCAGGTTCTGACAATTTATTTAGACAAGTAGTTGACACATTTCCCAAACACAGTTGGAGCAAGGATCGTCTGCTTCTAAGTTTTCTTCAAATGTAAAATTATAAATGGGATGACAAAGGCCGTAGTTTTTATCTGGATGGCTACAAAATCGATACATTTAATATATTGAACTTAGTAAGGTATGCTGTTGATAGCAGAATAAAGAAAGCTCCACCAAATGGCTGGTAACAATTTGAAAATGATCTACGTCTCATGAATGTACCACAATATATTATGAGGGCTGACAAACAGGTAATGCCAATGCGACAAAAATCACCCGAGCAACACTCATCGCCGCCGGACTGACATGTGTCAACACCTCAAGCACCAGTACCAATAGTGCATCAGCCCACGCCATTCAATAGACGTTTCTTTGGAGACGAGAGATATGACTCATGGATTTAAACGAGATACCTCATAGTTATATGTTTTAACTTTGATGATGCCCGGTTATCCGAAGATACATTTACTAATACTTTTGCTGTCATGTAAACGTTAACTGTTGTAGTGAGATATCCTGCTTGTTATAACAGAATATATGTTTCTATGGATAAACTTGTTATTTTTACTTAAATTTAAGAGTTTGAGGAATTTTTAGCATACCAGTAGGAAACTCTTAGCATACTTTTAGGGAACCGGAAGCAATTTTCAGAAACAGGGCGAAATTTTTATTTTGTTAGAAAATGGAGCAGTAGTATGTCAATAGAAGCCCACGTTTAATAAAGAATATTATGATCGAATAAAAAATACAATAATCGAAATCTACACCATTAATTATATGGGAATCGCTAACTTAACTTGTTTAAATCGGTGTATGTACATATGCTCACAATAGTCACAGAATTTTCCTGTCAAACGGATTTGAATGAAGCGCGAGTGTTTTGTTTAATAACCAACCTTAAAAATTTCCACGCATTTTCAAATTTAATTTTCGTGCGATTCCTTGAATTGGCACCAGCCAGATGGTGAGAGCGTTCTGCTCATATTAGTAAGGGCTGTAGTGTATTAGAAAAATCAATAAATGTACTTGATTGATCAATTACCACCATTAAGGTATCTCTGATATATTTGTAAGTAGGTAAATCGAACTCAGCGCCCGTGTCTTAATGGGAATAGCCGTTGAAATCAACCTGATCAGACATTGAATGGCTGCAGTACAGCGTATTAGAAACATAAATAAAATATACTTTAATGATTGAGTATTACCATTTAAGTACTTCTGATCAATTTGTAAGTGAGAAAATCGAGCTCAGCGGCCTTGAATTAATCGAAAACGACGGCCGTACACAGGCAAGAGCAGAAATAGATTAACTATAACAGACGCGCGTGTTCTCGCCCGTTTTGTTTATGATTCTCCGTGCCCTATCATTGGTTAAAGCCTTACTTGATTTTGATTAGCCGGGAGTGGAGGGTGTTTTTGTTCCAGGGCTCCACTTTTCCACTTTCACTTATTACTTTCTAAAAACAAAAATATGAATAAATTGTTTAACAATACTTTTTTATATTTAACTATCGATTTATGCAATTTGGCTTGTGGTGGCTTTTTAATAATACTTTATTAATAGTTATCAAATACGAGTGATATTTAGTCACAAATTCATATTTCCCATTATTGATATATAACATTACACAGATACGCCAGAATAACATATTATGTAATTAAAAGGCAATAAAAACAATAAATGGACACTTTATCTATTGCAGTCAGAATAAAAAATAAGGTTAGTTTTACAAAACAATTTTCTTAACTAGTATTAACTAATATATTAACTAATATTATACATCTGCGTCTAATAACAAATTATCAAAACTGCATACATTTTTATTTTAATTAGAAAATTTATAAGTTTTCTGAATGTAAATTAATTATAAATATTTCATGCTAAATAAACATATAATATACTTAATATAAATATGAAATAAGTTGTTCAGCGTAATTTGATATTTCAAATTTCATTTGAATTTTGAAGAGAATTGAGAATAAAAGATGAACATAGATTGATGGATTGATTGCTCTAAATATAGCTAAGCAGGCAAGGATACAGAACTTCCAGTGTTCCATTGCTCTTCTTTGTCGTCCTCTTGTCTCCATGGATTGAAGACGATCTTTAAACTGTTTCAACTGGAGATGTCGAGCTAATCGGATGCGCCAGGTATGTAGATATCGACGTCGTGCTGACTTACGGCGGAGATCATCGGCAAGATCTGAAAGAAGACGCAATGTGGTGAAGAAAATAATCAATATTCCTACTAGTAAGTCACGATCTGAGCTCGAAAATATGATCCATTAAAGATTGTTATTTAGTCACTTTCAGAATGAGCATAACAACAAAAATGAGGTGTACGTTAGGAGGCGAATTAGTACGCAAGGTCATGCGACTCTCATTTTACTATTGCAAATTATCTGATGACGATTTTCACAACGTCATATCTTGGAAAAATATGGAATATACACATTTTAACATGTTTTACATTCATTTGAAAAATATCATTTGAATAATATGTCAAGTAGAACTTCATATCATGCAGTTTGTGAAATAATTTCAAGTAGTCAAGTCAATTAGATTCCTCTTCATTAGAGATATATGGATACAGACTATAAGTCACTTTTTAATAAGAATAGAAAAACATATATTTCGATAAAGAATGAAGAAATACGATAATGTTTGATGAGGTATATTAAATTTATAGAGGCGGCGCTTCGTATATCTTTAGAGCCTAGAGTACACAAACTGCAAGGAATCAATACATTACATAGGTTTTATAATGCGAAGACACAGATGCTTTGCTAAATGTAGCAAATAATGTTAATAAAAAGTATGAAATTTACCTTGGAACCAGTGGATAATAAAATTGCATTTCTAGATTGCATGGTGATCCTTCGTGACAATATCTTTCAACATCATGTATTTTTTTAAAGATACTCATAGCGGTTATGACAGCTAGAAAGAAGAACTTAATTCAAACTGAAATCCAACGAGCCGAAAGAACATCGTCGGCTGGCTACGAAAAGTTTAGTGAGGAGCTTTTAAAAAACGGTTTATTGACAATGGCTACCCGGAAAACTTCATTCACAGAATTAAAAGAAGAACTATGCCAACAGACGTATTGAAAAAATAGGAACCGGTGACGTTTGTGAAAATTCCGTATGTTAATGAAAAACAACATAAAAGTATCAATAAGCTTGCTGTCTCTACTGAAATGTCGGGGAAAATCAGAATAATCAACCAAACGCCTAAATCTACGCTTAGGTACTGTTCAAATAACCTATTACCATAGTTCTAGATTATTAAATTTAATTACGTATAACTTTGGTTAAATTAAAATTATGATCCTAAGTGCGTAATATAATGTATACAAATTATATAGTGTAGGATAATATGGCCTAACTTAAAATTTCTTTTAATTCCACTTCTTTGTGACCAGCCTACGTTCCAAATTTTTCCTCTAAATATTTGTACAAAATAAATATAATTGATATTACTCAAAAATACTAATTTAGGAACACACTAAAATATATTATATTTAATCATTTTACATTACAATCACCCATTAACTAGGTAATCACCCACATCATTATTTAAGGCCCTGTAAATTATTTAACTTGAAACGTTAGACACCCAATTCTTTAACTCACCATGTGAAGTATTCACAACATTAGACCAAAGAACACCTTGTTCTTTAACTTCCTTCCAATCATATTTTTTTCTAAAATTATTAAACAGTCATTTTTTAACATCTAAGGAAACATAATTCGAATTCAAAATGTTTATGCAAGCTAGATTAATACAAACATAATATTTGAAACATATATGTGCAACTATCGCACCGTCATTCAGATACAGAGTAACACATTCACGTTGAAGAAACATGAATGAGGACAAGACTACCTACAAATAAATAAAAAGAAAGGTATCATAAAGAAGCCAAACAACCAACCTCTGTTCCTGCGTCGTTCCTGTGAGTAGTCCACAAAGGAAATCCAAGCTCGAATGACGAGACACTTGGTGACATTATTGCGATGGTGAACAGCTCGTCGGTCCAACTCGGCACAACTCCGAGCCTCGGAGAAGACTCGACGCCAGTGGACTAGAGTGCGAGCTTGGAGTTGTTGGTCATAGTACCGTTGGGCTACAATCTGGAGTCACGCACGCGGGTATGGGGGCAAAACGAAAAGGAAATAGATGAGATACTAGAAAATAGATCAACATAGAAAACAATTTCAAATTTCAAATGATAGTCTTAAAAGTATGAATTGAGTTTATAACGAGATCAATAAGTTTATAATATTATTAAGCACTATTTAATATAATATATGTGGTTAAATTTCTGGTTTTCGAGTGAATAGATTTAAAGCTCAATAAATTGTCCTTAAAATGAAAATTTTGTTGTGTATCATATTTTAGCGTCATTTTACGACCAATTAATAAATTATTATTTCATTTTATTACCAATATCTTTTAGAAAAAATTATAAAGACTTGGTTAAAGTCGCTAAAACGAGAAAAGGAACCTCCCGGTAATCAAGTGAATGAAAATATTTTCATCTGACACTCGATACTTCATCCAAATTTGCAATAGCCTTAAATTCATGATGTTCTGATAAGTGTTTGGTTACATTTAGCAAACATTTAAACGCTGTTTCCGAGGTAATTAAATGCATCTATGCCGTTTATTTTTATCAATTTCATTTTAATAAACTCATTTTAAGTGAATTGATAAAACTTATAAAAGTAAAAAAATACAAAAAACATAACAATATTATTATTATATTTAATGACATACCTCTAATTCACTTCATTGGAAATTAAGTCTCAAATGTCGAAAACAAAACACGTTTCAGAAATTCAAAAGAGTTTGGGAACTAATAAATTAAATAAGAGTTTTGTTTTTTATAAGCATGTTTATTTCTCAGATATCTCATAACAATTATCGGAATTTTGAAAAATATGTTTTATTAATTACATTATCTCATAATAACATAAAATAATATTTTAAAATAATGCAACATAAATTGTAAAATATATTACACTTATCTTTGACGACTAGTATTTTATTGCGTTTTTAATAACCTTTTAGAACAACACTTAAAAAATGGACGCGTCGCCTACATCAAGATGTTGGAATCTGACTCGCAAGGCCCGGACCTCTTGCCATCGGCCCCAAGCCCCCCGAATCAACCACTCAGCTCTGAAGGCCAGAGCCTCCGTATCCAGACGCCTCGCCTCTCTTCTCTCAGCCAGAAAGTTAACGCGCCAGTGAGTCACAACTCGTCCGAGCAGTTGGCCCTCATAATATCGTCTGGCCCAGTTCTCGCGCACGCGGTTGGCCCGCCGACGATCGATGTAGAGGCGCCAGCCCGCCCACACCTGCCCTGTCAGATGGAGACGGTAGTGACCCTCAGCGCGGTTGAGAAGGTGGAATTCCTTCCGCTCTCGCCAGTAACGGTCGTACCAGAGGCGCCAAGTCTGATTGATTCGAATTGGTGAGAGGGATTTGTGGGTGACTTAGTTGAAAACACACTTAAAATATGTTTACAACTGCGAAATAGTACGATATACTATATAATATGCAACTTAATGTGCGGTATAATATGCAAGCAACTTCCTCCTGTTTTTTGTCCTACGTAGTTTTATACAATTTTTGAGATTGAGTCTAAATCTATTTAACATAAAACTAGATGTCGCCAGAAGAAAAAGAAAACAGTACATATTATGAAAAGACTAACTTTATGGACATATTTACATAATTTAAGGTAGCTTTTCTTGTCAGCTATACTTTTATTTTAACAGTTCAGGCTTTTCTATAGCTGAATTAGAAAATATTAAATTGAGCATGTAGATTAATGTTATAGATAGTTGACACATCTTTGTTGGCATATCTGAAATAAAAATAGCAGAAAGTATAGAGTTATCATAAAAAAGTTATTCTTTCATTTAATAGAAATGATAAATTGCAATATTAACACTTTTATAAATCTCTCTTCCTTAACCGTTATGGCTATGCTAAATGTAAATATGCTCCATGGCTAATTTAGAGTTCAAATTTAAATTATAAATTTTAAAAATAAAAAGTAAGTTTGACATAATTATTTAATATAATATTGCTTGTAACGTCATAGAAGTCTTAAGGCGTTATTTCAATGAATATTTTGGCAATCTTAGTGTCAAAAAAGAAGATGACAAATTGATTTAACATCCTACAAAGGTTATCGAAATAGGTGATAACCGTATGTATAGAACACTATTCATTGGAGTTAATTGAAGTTATACTCACATGTATGTATATATGCTCGTATGATACTTGATTCCTTTTTGTTCTTATAAATTTTACTATTTTTCTGATGACCCAATATTAATCTATAAATGCAATTTTGTTGATTTCTAGGTCTAAAAATTGATATAAATCTTATTAAGATGTATGATATTAAGAGTAATGAAAATTGAGTTTTCTTCAACAGTCAATTCTGATTTAAAAATATACAGTTTATAAATGCAAGTATTAAACAGCATAAATTAAATGGAAATAAACCAAAAATTTACTTTTACCAATAAAAACTGCGCATATTTCAAAAAAGACAATATAGGTTGCAGATAAATAGAAAATAGTTGAATCGTTTAATTAATGATTAATCTAAGTACAAACTACTTAAAACGGGAAGGTAGGGCAAAGAATTAATATAATAGGTCAACTGTTTGGTGTTAATTTGACTTTGTATAATTTATAAGATGCATACTATGCAGGATACTTAACTACATAGCATATAGTACTAGGATACATAAATGCATACTATTCAAATTTTCCATTGCGAAATGATTTTTCGTAACTTGATAGTAACGAGAAGAATAGTGGGTATATAATATAGTGTTATTTTTATAAGAAAAGTACATACAATTTAACTTACATGAACTAATAGATTTCTGCGATAGAAAGCATCCGCTTGGGAGGGTCGAATCTCTCCAAAAGTGTTTCGCATCCAGATGTAGAGGTACTTACGCGCCTTGTACCGAGTGCGAATTTCTTTTAATCGTCCGCCCCTGTCCCACGTGTAGCAAGGGTCGTACTTGCGTCGTGGACGAGAAACAACCTAAAAGGTAGGGAGCGTAATATAATGGTGTGAAATGAAAAGTATAACACTTCATGAATAATGAAGTGACAAAAGAGTTATGACAAAAATTGAATACAATCTGTAGTCCAAGTTTACTGGTTTGTTTCGCAATTTGAAATGTTATTAATAAAGTCTATTTTTTGTTTCTCAGTTATTTTTTTCCATATGCAATAACAAAAATTATGATCGAAAATGGTATTTCATATAATTCGGAAAGTAGTTAAAACTTTTAAACACAATATTCGTCAACAATACATACACGTAAAGTAGGTATATTGTTAAATATGTATTGGGCTTTATGTATAATTATAACTTTAAAATTAATACTTTTCATGAAAAAATTTGGGTTATCAAATTCTATCAGTTGCCTATTTAAATTCCAATAAGTCACAATTTTCCACTTGTTCAATTCAACCAAGAATAAAAGAACAATTTATATAGAAGATATTCTAATAGGGCACCCAAACAAATGTTAAATAACTAATAATTTAACTAGTTCTCTCGGGGAAAATATTATGATTGATATATTTTTAATGCTGCCACATATATTTAGATTCGCTAGAAAGTTAAAAGTGGTTAGACAAGCCATAAAAAAATTATGAAATAATAGAAAAATCACAGGTCTTACAGTTAGTGGTGAAGGTGGTCCACCTTTTTTGTTGATTTTCTGTTGCATTACTCCAAAAGAACTCCCCTTAGCTCTGTTAAGAATTCGCCTGGCACTACTACTAGAACCTGCCGCCTTTGCTGAATTAATCACCACAGGCGACACAAGCTGATTGGACAGCTGTCTGCTAGTGGGATACTGCGAAGCGGGGGTTACTCCACTATCCTCTATCAACACCCGTTCAAGACGCACTCCATCTTCCAAATCGTGAGAAAGATCAGCCAAACGACCCCCATCGCGTGGACGTAGAGCAGTGAACTGGGTTCTTTGTTCCAAAAGTCGAAGTCTTTCAACCTGAACTTTTAACTGGGTGTCCAATTCGTCAAGAATGGCATGGCGGGACCTTTGTCCCTGTTGGTGTTGTAGCTGATGTGTCATCCCTCGTTACTACCAGAGGAGAGTTATCACTAAACGAACACCTTTCTCCGCATTGAAAATGACTAGGCAAAAAAGACAATGAAACATAAATTAGCTTTTGCTATTGTTCTATTTAAAATATATATTCGTTGTTTTCGATACTATTTTTAAATATATTTGTAGCATATAATAATTTTGCTTAATTCACTTTTGGATATCTAATTTATACATTTAACAGGTTTCACTTAGACAAAATTAATAAAATTAAAAGTAAGGCTATGTTTAGTATTTCATTATTAAAAAATTATATTGAAAAAAATAATTAACTGATTTTATACCTATTGGTGTATATTTGTATCAATTTGACCTATATTTCTTCTTAAATTTAAAGTTATTTTATATATTATGATGCTGTCTATAACATCAAAAGCATGCTTAAATATTTTGAAAACTGTATTATTATAGTAACTATAAGCAATTAAAATTAAAAAGTATATCTAAATTAATCAACAAATAAATAGGTATTATTTGTAAAGAATTTATTAAAATTCAGAACTATAGCTGCATGAAATTGATTGGTTGCTGTGCAAGGAAAAAATATCAATAAGGTACATATATGAAATATTTAAAATATTCACTAAATTGAACGAAAATTATACCATTTTGATTATATAATTTATTACCAAATGAATATAAAAGTCAAAAGTTTCATTATAAAGTAAAATGTTTATTAACTCGACATGTTTCGTTGTACAAAC
>JAYRBW010104714.1:0-19033 GCA_036023295.1 Invenusta paracnida
TCAACTATCCTATATTACCTACTACATAGTTCGCTTAGCTTTACTAGCTAACGACCTATTGCCATAGGTCTAGATACCTTCTGTACGTAGGTTGCTCTCGCATGAGCTAACCTACTACCGTAGGTTTAGATTATCCAACTTGACGATAATTTCTGATTTCTTCGGCTATTTAAATATTTGAGAAAACTAACATACTGTAAAATAATTTTCATTTTGTTTTACATTTTGTACATTTCTGAAAATATCATTTATTATAAAATTCCGTTGTCTCTACAGATATAATACGATTTCGTTGTTAATCTATAAAATAAATAAATAAATTCAACAATATTTAAATTGACTGCCTTATAATCAATTATTTACCGTGTTTAAAAATCAAACTGGTTTCCATTTAGCGCATAGAATGGTCAATAATTTAAAAAATAATAGTGTTTCAGCTTACAAACGTATACTCAACAGACAAAAAGTGCAAACTAATAACTTTAATGAAATATTTGTAATAATCCGATTTTCAATACTCAAGAAATTAACAGGTTCTCCAACTAAGTTGAAGATTTCTAAAAGTTTGATGGATTTGGTAGGTTTTATAGTTTGTTTATTGTAGATATAATATGATCTAACTGCTCTATTATTATTGCATCTGAAGTTTGCATATTAGAGCTCTGTCGGTGTGAAATCACTCATTGAATATTTATTATCTCATCTATTTTTATGTTTAGTATTGCCCTTTTCTGTATGAAACATTTTTAACTTTTTTTAAGAAATTTCTTAACAGATTTTCCTTTTTGAAACATTCGTATACATTTTGTTTTCTTCAGCTTCAGCTTTATTTTTGTTTTTATTGATGATTCCACTATCTTTATCGCCTTGATGTTGTCTACTATATAGGTATTTCTTCAAATCTTCTCACTGATTCTTTTCCTCAAATACTCTACGTTGCCACAGGTTTGCGTTGTCTGATGTCTACCATCAGATGGATCCATCTGACTGTTACCTGATTTTATTCTCAGCCAATTTCTATAATAGTGAACTGTATTCGCTATATTATTTTTTTGGGTTAGAACACATTGGAATTATGAAGTTGGAATGGGTAAAGGGAACAACTAGGCAATAAAGGAAATGGTAGAATAAATGCGTGAAATCAATTTAATAAAAAATATGTTTTATTAAATTAGGTACATCAATTCGTCTCTCTCAACTTAACTATTTATAGTTAGTTTAATTTTGGATATTCAGATTGCTACTTTGAGGCGGAAGTTAAAAGCGCTGTCTCTTGTTAAGGATGTGTGTTTTTAAGTATGGAGCTTTTTGTGTTCTGAGTGTGTTCCTTGTAACGTTGGTGTAATTTATGAATTGTACTGCCCATGTATTGATGGTGGCATATAAAAAATAAATTTGAAATGTTTCGGTTTGTCTCAATTTTACTGTATTGGTATACAAAGATCATTCAAAAATGTATTTCTAGATTTTATTATTCATGACAGTTCAATGTAAACGAGCATTCAATTAATTATATATGTAATCAACATTCTCACTACATTGGTTTTGATATTTATAAACTTTTTTGAATAATTATATTTTCATCATTTAAATAAAATCAATTAAGTTGAATATATTTGCTTACTTGTACAACTTTTCAATCAAATACGACTTAAAGTGTTCTTTGTATATTCTTTAGATATATATTGTAAATTCTTTATTTTAACTTAAAGTATAATATACCTTAATGTTATTTTATTTTATTAAAATATGACATACATTATAATATACATAGAAATATATTTTTATAAATATTATATCTGCCCTGTTTTATTGTAAGTATATACATATAACTCAAAATCATTTGATGTCTTAAGTCATAATATAATCATAAACGGATTCAACGGTCAGACAGTGTTTTCTTTCAGTTTTATCTTATGGATCTCAGACCTAATGAACCGCACAAAGGCTGTCAAAATAGTAACATGCATCAGTCTAAGCTCAAATACCATGTCGGGTAACTCTCAAGTCTCGGTTCTTGGCCCGGCTATTTACGGCCTAGTCTCAAGTCCACTTTTGAACACACCACTATTGAACACACCACTATAATTCAATAGATAGGCGGTACTTCCCTTTGCATTCCGCACTTAGAAGACCTAGAGAATGAGTTTATCGCGAATGAACACGCTAATAAGAAAATATGGTCAAATTCAAGTGGCTACTTCATCAGAATTGATAAATGCCACATGATCTCAAAACTTAGGAACACATCGGAACACTTCCAATAACACTTTTAGAACACATGATATGCGTTCCAAAAGTGTTACTGGAAGTGTTCTGATGCGTTCCAAATTATAATATTATATACATTTGCAACACATGAAAAAATTTGGAACACATATATGGAATGGAATATGTGTTCCAAATAATTTTGGAACACATGTGATATGTTCTGAATGTGTTCTATTTTTTACATGTATCTAGATCTATTTCTGAATTCGTACAATCCTGTTTTGGGATATTTTCTGTATATATCTCAGACTAAGTAGAACTACAATAATGTGTTTACTATGTGGTCTGTATTCCAGCGAATTTGACCTTCTTGAAGACCTCTGTAACAGATATAGCCATTAAAAAGCTATTCATCAAAATTTAAATTAACTGCAACCAAAAGTTGAATCACCTACTCCAAACCACTCCACAAAACTGTATTTTTATTTTGTAACTCTGTATTTTTATGTAATTTTATAATCGTTTGATTTTCTTTCTCTACACTTTCTGTCTATAATCACATTTGATTTCTTATTCATGACAGGGCAGACTGCGTACACGCTTTGTCGGAATAAATATAATGATATAATAAATCTAAATTAATTAGTCGCCGAAAGCTTAAACTAATCAATCGATAATTAGTTCAATGCTGCAGCGCCAATCAGTTTGTTAAAGCCGGAGTATGTACCGGGGTTCGAACTTTCTACCTTCGGGTCTGAAGGCAGGAGTCCTACCAACTTGGCTACCCCTCTCCTTAAAACTTTAACAGCAGATTAAAATTTCTTATAAATACTGCTTAGTATTAAGCTGGCTTGCTACACATATATTGAGTTTTACGCCATTTAACATGACATAAGTTATAACTATATGGATGTGGTGTACTCCGGTAATAATAACAGGGCAGAGTGCGCACACGATAATAATACATCGATTTATTGTATAATTATATCTCGGCAAAGCGTGTACGCTATCTGCCCTGTTATTATTACCGGGGTACGCCACATCTCTATATTTATATCCTATTCATGACTTTATATTTCATTTATGATTCCTAATCTTGCTTGAAATAAACCAATATTATTATTATTATCAATTATTCTTACAGCCTTTAACTTAAAAATTGTGTATTAGCTATACTCTTAAATTTATCTTTTGGCGTTATATATCTGAGTTAAGTTTTAATGTGCAATGCGTATTTTAGATGCATTAGGTTCGATTTTTTGTTCTGTATGCATGATTTTCTGTCAATGCATCTTTTGATAATAATTTGTTTTCAGTCCAGTAAATTTAATCCATATATATATAGGTACAATCTATAATGTTAACAATGTTTAAGCATTTTTCAATAGGAAACAGTCTGTATATATATATTGGTTCAGGTAAATGCGTCTTTATGATAATAATTAAGATTTCTATTTTAAATACTTATCATACTAAAAGCATCTAAAATATCTTTTAAATAACATATTAGTGTTTGATAAAACGTAAAAACGTGATAGTAAGATTATATAAATGGAATTTAGAATATTCCTGTTGACTCTTTAAATAATGATGCAGGATTATCATCAAAGGATTAAAAATTTAAAACGGTTTCCAATTAAATATGATGTGTTAATAGTTATACAATACGTTATTTACTAATTCAGTAGTAACACTAGTTTTATAGAAACACAAATTTAAAATCCTATAAATAATTCAATCTCGCGATATTATTCCACATACATAACATTTAGTTTAAGTTTAGAAGAGATGGGTTATGAGGAATAAAGAACAATAAAATATCGGATAACACAAAATATTTCAATTTAGGTACTTATACAGACACCCAACCAGATGAAGTGTATGTTTAATAGGCCAAGTTAACAAATTGTATGCAGTGAACATTGTTAACCTTTCCATATGTTTTCTATTGTCTAAAATAAAGTCCTATAAATTATGTATTAAAAATAAGAAAAACAAATCCGTTAATTTGACGAAATTACAAATGAATGCCAAGAATCAATTAAGCAAGAATTACAGATATTTCAATCAATTACAACATTAGAACACACAGGTATATACTAGCCATTCAGTATTTCATAAGAAATAGTATTCTAGGGCTATTTTAGATCTATCAATGTGTGTGTAATGAATTTAGCAAGAATTCAGAAAGGGATATTATCAAAAAGCTACTATTAATTTAAATATTTCATACTTTATTTCTATAAACAGATAACTATTTAGCTTACCAGTATATAATTTCTAATTGTATTTTTGATGCAGTTTATGTAAATATACAGGAAGTAACATTGCTGACACATAAAATCAAACTTGATAGTTGGTTCATTTAACGTAAAAAAGGTAAAACTACTGAGAAAAGCCTTCACCTCATTTGATAAAGGCGAGGAGCCAAAACCACTATTTTCCGCCGGAGTCAAAGTTACAGAAAACTAGTGGACAGATTATACGCCCTAGCCAAATATATAATCTACATACCTTGCTCTACAGTTATACTAATTTTCAACTTCATCGGTTTATAACTTTGGCATATAGGGATTATAGCATCAAAAAATACCCCCAAAAAAGCTTTAAAATTAAGGTTATTTTCCGCCAGAGCCAAAGTTACAGAAAACTAGTGGACAGATTATACGCCATATAGGCCACAGTTATTAACCGATGAAGATGAAAATTAGTATGAATGTAGAACAAGGTATGTAGATTATATATTTGGTTAGGGCGTATAAGCTTTAATAAATTTAAACTTTAATTCTTATTTCGGTTACATTTTATTGAAAATAATATCAAAGATATTTAACTGTTGGCCTCTTTCTGCTACATCAAATACGTCATTATTGTTTTTGTGTATTAAATTCAATATTATTGATTCAAAAATATTTTTGAACTACACCTGTCTTTGTAGCTACATTGTTAATCTAATCTATGTATATTATTAAATTTATAATATTTTCTATAATAATAATTGATAATATATAGAAATATTAAGGGTCTAATAGCTAATTTCGATGTTCTGGCTCTGATGAAGTGTTTATATATTTAGTGTAGCCTGAAGTTAGCCTTGGAAATACACTTCCAGATTAGATATTATAGAAGTAGTAAGTCTCTTACTTCTTGGTCTGACTAATTTTTCATTATAGCTAAAAGATAGTCGTACTTCCAAATATATGAAGGTTCAAGAAAGATTATTTTATTAAATTTAGACAATTAGAAATAACTTACATCCTTCATTTTCTTTAATTTTGTTATTACCTACTGTGTTATTAATTTAGGCATATCTGTATAGGAAAGAGCAATATTCTCTTTTGAGTGTAAACGAACATTATCTATGATATATCTGTATATGGATCCATAGTATACTTTTTTTTTATTTCAAACATTTAACAGACAACACATGAGTATGATAAACCAAACGAGCCCTTTCGGGTCGACCCGCCAATCAACCGACACAGCTGCCAGCCAGGGAAGGGAGAAATTAAATATGGTCTCACACACTACCATCTGATCGCCGCAGTCCAACGGTCTACCGCTAGGTTACTCCATCGGCCCCCACTGGTGATGTTAAACACAAAATTGGTAATATACACAGCTACTCAAATAAAAACTAATTATTTATAATTAACTGTAAACCATAAAAAATTGAACTGCATAGGTGTACAGTCGGGTTATAAAAAATCGCACAAGGGAGCAAAAATACCCAAATTTGCCTGAGATGCTCCCTAAGGCGTCTGAGTATTGTTGATCAATTTCTAGATGATACCTTGAACTTAATTTTCCATTGTGAGAAAAGCATGGATATTGTATCTTACATACACACCTGTGTGTATACATACTGTGGTGTGTAGGATACAATATCCATGGAGCAAACGGCTAAATGATTTTTAAATATAGTCTGAGTATTATGAAGGTTGCCATTTTCTTCTATTGACTGTTCTAATCAATCTAATACTTCGTCATTTAATACTTAATTTGAAATGCCTGTTTTAAAAGCGAAGATCTAGTCTTAATTCAATATGGGAATACAGTTCGGGTGGACGACAATTGTTCACACTTGTCTAACTATATTTCAAAATAAATGATAAACAGTAATTCTATTTTGCCTGGTTTTTTAAAACACTTTACTTCATAAGCATTCTTAAAAATGTTATTGTATTTTATCTAATTTAAAAAAACTACAAATTCTTTCGGTAATTCTGTAACTGAATTAACATCAGGATAAAATATATGATGATATCTACAAAGTTTGATACGTATTTGAATAGGTTTTAAATTGAATATTATAAAATTATTTACTAGAGACCCATATAGTTGGTAGTTTTTTTGTTATGTAACCGAAATATCGATATATTGTGGGTTTTGGACAAATTGGAGCCAATTTTACAACTTATATGATGCAAAGAAAACTGGCTTTTAACCTGTATTTTGTCTTTTCATGGTTTGGACATTCATAAATAGAACTTACCTGTCTCTTAAGATACAAAATATATTATATTATTCGCAAAGTTAATGACAAAGTTGGTCAAAAAATCGGTTTAAAGATGTTTTTTATGAGAAATGTTTATATTTATAATATCGAAGTAATTTAAATATAATAAATGAGATATATAAACAGTGAAACCTTTCTAAATGTGCTTACATTAAACAGAAAAATAGTTTAAATTACTATTTCAAAAAGACGATTTTTATTATTTAGAGAATTATTTTAACCATTTAACAAATCATAAAATAAGCATATAGATAACGTATATAACGCGGGTTCTTTAAGTTTGAACTCTTTACCGATTTTCTGGAGGTGTTTCCTCTATTAAAAAGTTTTAAATGGGAAAAAACGGAAACCTCTTCTGAAAATCCCGGGAAAGAAGCAAATCATATACTTCCTTCAAACCATTTTCAATTTTTATATAAAAGTTTTTGATTAGTAATATTTGGAAATGTTTATATTTAACAAATAAATGATATAAATGAGAAAATAACATAATTGCAGAAAAGTTTAGTCTTTATACCATAAACTCCCAGTACACATATAAGCTTACAGTGCTAAAAGTTTTATAATGTGTCGTATAAACTAACTTCCCAACTTGGATATTAAAAGCCAAAAAGGTGGGAAACACAAAGGTTTTATAAATATAGAATGTGGAATGTAGAAATGTATAAAAAAGGATAAATTATACTCAATTATTTCAAAACCTAACGACTGTTCAATAATACATAGTATAGATAAGAACGTGACTCTAAAGAGAAAAATTACAATTATAAATATATATATTTCTCAAGAAATTAAATTAACTTAAATTTGGAAAGCTGAAAGATGCCCTAATGAAATGACCAGTTAGAAACTATGATAAGAATTATAAGTCAGTCATCATATCGGTAATTAATTTAGAATTGAGTAGGAAAGAAAGAAAAGAAATGAAAAGAATAGAAAGGAGTGTTTTAAGGTTAAACCGCCTCATTAAACAATAATAATAGTAGCCATAGTAACAATGATTTCTTTATATGAAACAGAATACAATTCAATTGGGTGTAAGAATTATAATTACCTAAAAAAATATTTTAAATTTTTTTTAGTTAATTACCTTAAAAATTGACAATTCAAGCTGAAACTCTAGAGTGGTTGTTCATATAAAAATGGTTGTTCAAGCGAGGGTGTCGCTCTTTAGGAGTTCCACTTTTGTAGGTTTAATGTATGCACTAATATAAGAGATAATCTTTGTAATACAAATAAATAGTTAGTCAAGTACATATTAATAATACGTAATAAGCCAAATGATAAGAATGCATAGTAAATGATTATTATTAATATATAATTTATGCTAAAATTAGGGCTACATACTCATTGATCTAATTACCCATTAAAAATACTATGCATTAACCACAAAAAATTGATAAAAATGAAAAGTAAAACTATGTAAATATCAATAGGTGTACAATTGTCAAAGGCATGATTATACATATGTATATTCTATATAAACCGTTAGATCTTTTAGAAAAAGTCAGTAATTTTGACTTGATGTGTGCTAGAAAATTTCATAAATTGAATTTCATAAAAAATGTGCACTGCAGATTGTGTAAATAATTTATTACTTTATCATATCAATAATTAACGTGTGCTCTACAGAGGTATAAATGTTAAACGATGGGTCAAAACCCGGATAATAAATATGTACAGACTAGATTATTGTAACATCAATTGCCAACCATTAATGAGAAATAATAGTAATCGAACTCCCCTGTATGATCTATTTTTGATAGTTAACCTCTTTTTGTCATGTTATCGTTTTTAGCATTCATGTTCTTATATGCCTAATTAAATTTACAAAAAACGTTATTATTTTATGCAAAGTTACAAAAATACAAAACAAACATATAAAACAAATATTTCTTAACAAAATCATCTAAAGTATTAAAGTATATTTTAGAAGAGATATAACAAACCAAACCGTCTTTGTGAAATGGTCACCTACTATTCAAGAATAAAAATGCATTTTCAAAGACTTTCGAAAATTGAATATAATGAAATGATAACATTAATGTTTTCAATGTCAAGACACATTATATATTGATGAACTTTTTTAATTATTGTTTAAATTCTTCAATTTTGTTTGATCATTCAGATTCGAAATAAAATTGAAAAAAAAATTATTTTCTAAAAAAAAAAAATTTCTACATTTAATACATGTGATGTCTTTTTAGTTGATATTTCGCTTTGAAAAAAGAAAAAAGTTCATAATGTAACCTAACCCAAAAAGGCAAAGATTTTGACGTAAAAGCTCACTTTTCTATAATATATAAAATAATTTATTGAATTATTGTTTTACTACTCATACAATAAAGAAGTAGTCTTTCGTAACTTTAAAAATATAACTATTAAATATTTCTTTTTAATTAGAAATAACTAAACGTTTGAAAATATTGAAATTTGAAATAATTTGAAATTATGAAAAACTAATAAAAAATTAATAACAGTGTGCTGAAGTGTTGAAATATATTGATCTATAATCTCAGATGATCAATCGAAAAGGAAAAGCTTAGTGGTCTGCATAAATTTCAAATAATACAAAATAGATACCTTAAATTTCATGACATTATTAGGTAAGAATTAAATGAAATTATATTTAAAATATTCGTTTATTTGTTTTGATTTTTTATGCAATTAGTAAACGAGGTTTATATCTCTGTGTTAGTACAATGCTCCAATTATGCAATAAGTGACATCAGTATATGATTTCTCGAAAAATATATTGAAATGTGAATTCACTAAAGTTCAACACTGTAATATCGTCCAGGATCAAATAAAATAATAAAATGATAATAAAAGGGTAAATCCTAAAAATACAAACATGGTACTAAATTTCAGTGAAATCATTTCATACTGTGAAATTTGACATGGTTGTAATTTCATAAAATGGGAATAAATATGTAAATGTCGCTAATGGATTGAAATTATGAATCTTTAAAATTTGTTATAAAATTAAATTATTTAAGTGCCTTAAGTGAATATAATTCGAGTTAGTTGAACTGATAGTAGTACACATTGACAATTTTCTTCTGTAATTTACCATAATTACTAAAAGTCATGTAAATGTTATATTTTTAAGCTGTTTCATTGATAAACATATAAAATTCATAATTTATATAAAAACAAAAAGACTGCGACTCAAAAGTGAAAGCCAAAAACGATCTCCTGAAAAATAAAATGAAAAATAATGTTGATTAAGCATAGTTTAGTCGTTAATGAAATTTATATAAAAAGACACATGAATTTATTAAGCAAGTTAATATAAAATGAAGTTAATATTTTAATACTATGTATTTCAAGGAATTAAAAAAAAATTGTATCGTAATATTTTTATTAATTTTGCAGTTCGTATATAATACATTCTATTTATATTCTACATATTGATCTATATACAGGGTGGTGCATAAAGATATACCATAAAATAAACGTAAAACGATTGTAAAATGAAGAAAATTGGTAAAGTAAATGCTGCCCTAAACGAACACAAAAAAAATGATTCGATTATTATAAGTTCAGTCAGAAAAAGAGTAGAGGCTTATACTTTTCGATGCTCTTTTGACCTATGAAGATTTCATAGCGATTCATTGATATTTCTGCCCATGGCGATACAAAATAGGTTCAAATTTAACGGCTTTTTATACTCAAAATGATTTTCAATAATTTTTTAATGACAAACTTTTTAAATATGTTTGGAGCCACTTATTAAAGGAATTTATTCAGCCTTCATTTTAAAGATTTCTGGCTCGGTTCCAAAAAGCCCGGTTGGGGCTGTACCGGTGCCTGTGTTTTGAATTTGAAGTCTTTAATACTTGTCGATTTCAGTGCAAATTAGAGTCAATTATAAGACATCATCTTTAGACACTTTCCTTGGTTCCCCCGCCATTTCCCAGTTATTGATAGGATTACATTTTAGAGGAACACTATAAGAACAACAGAACGAAACCAATTTGTTTCAAAACGGGTTTCAATTTGTTGCCGCTAGGAACTTTTGCAGTTTGTGAAGGTCACACAGACTACTGACAAATGTTGTTAAATATCCACTATTGCTCTTATACATACTATATTATTAATAATATAGGTATATACATATATGCATGTATATGTAAAACATTTATGTAAAGTAAATAATTTTAATAACGTTTTTAAAATTAATACAATTTTTTAGGGGAACATCCTTGTATGCCACACTGTATATCGCATTTTTAAAAGTCATCATTAAAAGATAATATAATTCTTGCTGCCTTTTTTATCAATTTCATTAACAGCGGAATTAAGAGTTTAAATATTATTTTCTCATTTCTCTTCGAGATCGCTTTTGTCTTTCATTTTTGAGACTGTTATTTTTATTTTTATACATATTTTATACCTACTTTATAAAATAATTATGAATAACCTTAACGGATACTGCAAAATAATTAAGTTATTTTATTTTTAACATTTTAAGCAATATTTGGTATTTTCAAAATAAATTATTGAATATTATGATGTATTGTTTTCTGATAAATTAGTATTAAGCCAATTAAGTCAATATTATTTATATTCTATTATTTATAACATTTATAAATTTATAATATTATATATTATTGATTTATATTATTCTACATATTCAAGAAACTAGCCTAGCCTAAATGGTTATTATTAAAAAAGAGTTAAACATGTATGACGCTGATGAACTTAAAATACTTCAAGATTTATTCTTGCTTAAAAATATAAATTGTATGCATCATATGAATGATATCGTAAACATAAATTTAAATATTTCATCGAATGTATGTCACCACAGTATAATAATGTAATGTAGTCTATATTTGACATATTTTTGCTTCCTCAATTATTTGAATTCTTTATTTTATATTAAAAAAGTAATTTGGAAAAGTTTTAGAGAAACAGTTAATTAACATCGAAGCTAAATTCAATTTATTAAAATACTAATGATGCCAGGAAACAAATTTTTATTGATTTTGAATATTTTTTTATTATAAAAGTTATATAAAACTAATTCTCATCAAATTAGTCCGTTAATTTATTGTTTTGTAAATAATATAATGCTAAAATGGGCAGTGCAATCGATGAAAAATCGTATTAAATATTTCTGTGTCCATAATATTTCCAATTGCATATTATAAGCCTTACTAATATAAATAGTCATCAATAAACATTTAATCTACTCTTAGCTGGAGATATCTACCTATATTTGTATTAATACTTAATAATTTATAGGTTATATTTGCATAATATATGAATGATAAGGTTTAGAGCTAACGAAACATGACTAAGTTATTAATTAAAGCACGGTAGTTTGGTAAACTTGAAGTCTATATCATTCTAATATATTTGTAGTGCATCACATATTTAACAGCAATATTATGTTATGTTTTTTGAAAATGATTTCATATTTAAGGGCAAAATTCTGATGACGATCAGTGCAGTGGTGTGACGTACATAACTACATCTGTGATAGGTATACTTATATGTCAGAGAATATTTGATAATATTACTGATTATTACCTAATCTAAAAATATAGTGAGGTATTTTTTTGAACAAATACAGCAGATACACTTGTTACACGTATTTTATACTCTATTCAATACTTTGAGAACGATCTAATTTTCAGCCTTTCAATTTCTGTTGTCGTATCATATTTCCAGTCTTAAAGAGTTGAATGAACATTTTTCGCACTAATAAACTAATTTTGCTTACTATTTATAAATATATTATCCATAAATTGCTATAAGAATCGTATGTAATATGGTTAGAAAATGCAAACTATTTGAGCCTGACTCCGCCCAAAATTGACTAACAGTGTGAGTATTGCAAGGGTTGGTGAGTGTGCCCCTGTGTACATAGCGCTTGTAGTTGGAGTTTTAGAGCTTGATTCATAAATAGCTAATTAAACTAATACTCTTTATTATGTAGTTAGGAGCATAAAATATGTATGTATTTAAGCCACTTCGTTTTGCTTAAAAAATAAAATTTTATATATTTCTTTGTGATATTTTTAAAGATCAAATATCATTTGAGTAACTTGATGGTGTAAGATAAAAATTTGAACAAATTATAAAATATATATTTAAATAGAGTAATTAGTAGTTACCCCCAAGTAGCATTGTGAAGAAACTAATCACAATTGCATGTTCGAAAACGTTCGAAAATAAATGATTATACAGCTGTTTATTTTTATTTTTTATTTAAATATTTTTCTCTTCTACAATTTTAATATTTAATTCAATAATGTAAAAATATGAATAAGTTAGTTAGTATATTGGCGTGCATAGGTCTTAACGTTATATAAAGCTATTTAAATATGAAAAATGAAAACTAAACATAAAGCCTTTTGCAACAAAAATGTATTGCTCTAATATTTTGTCGTTGCTTACACGGTTTCATCAGAGAACTGAGGGTTGTCTAACTGAATACTACGTAGAACTACGGATCCTGGAGGACATGTGCATCAAACAAAGGACACCTTCCCTTCATACAAGGACTAATTTGGTTGTATTATACAAGTAGAATCCTTCATCTCTTGTACTTTATATTTTCGGCTTGTATCTATTTTTAAAACACGGTTATAGTGGCAGTTGTTATCTATAAGTTATTAATGATGTAATCTTCCTTTTCTTAATTTTTAGTTTATTTTAACTCTATACTCAGTTATAAATTCTGTTAAATTATTAAATTGCATATTATGTATATCTCAGTTCTCTGACGAAGTCGTGTAAGTAACGGCAAAATATTAGAGCAATACATTTCTGTAGCAAAAGACTTTATATTTAGTTTTCATTTCTATATTTAAATAGCTTTATATATGTATAACGTTAAGACCTATGCACACCAATATACTAACTAACTTATTCATATTTTTACATTATTGAAATAAATACTATAATTGTAGTAGAGAAACAGATTTAAATAAAAAATTAAAATAAACAGCTGTATTATTTTTGAAAATTTTCGAATATGCAATATTCTCCATCAGGAAATTTAAAAGTATGACCAAATTGTAAATATTATAATTAAAACAAGAAATGAAAAATACAGGGAATAATATAATTAACAGAACGAATGAGTGAGTACAGCAATTAACCAAAGAAAGAATAAAAAGTTCGAAATATTAAAAAAAGATCCTTGATTGGCAAGTTGACTATTTGAATAAGTTGAAGATAATTCAATATTGAGAGCTTCTAAAATATAATGATTAAAATCAGAGGAATTGGTTGCTAAAATTAGCTAAAATTGTTTAGATTAGATTTACCAATATTATTAGAAGTGCTAAAAAAGTGGCTGGAACAATCTTGTGAAATGGCTACTGAAGAATTGAGTAAAAATCTCCTTTATTCATCCACATGTAAAAGAAAGTATTATCATTAGAGTCAAAGTATAAAGAAAGATTTATTTTGTACTCAATTACTGACCAATTGCACGGACCAATCACTTATATAGAAAACAAAGCCCGCATTAAAATGTTTCCGGGTTAAGTTTGATTATAGGAAAAATCTAATAGCGATGATTTCATGGCAGCATTTCAGAACGATGCAAATAAAATATTCATATTTTAAAAATATGTAATTATAAAATTAAAATATATTGAAATAAAAAATATCTCAGTAAAGCTTAATTTCTAGATGTGTCGATTACGGACTCGACATACATATTCGAAATTACTTGTAAATTTTTAACGGTTTTAATGAGTTATTTATAATTTAAATTTTCGTACTGTTTTGCACTTCTAAGCAAATAAAATCGGCAATTTATTGAATAAATAACTATTATAAATAGATCCTAAGAACAATTTACTAGTACAGTAATGTAGAAAACTATATATTTTGTGTATTTTTTATACAATTTGTTAAGAAGTGACTACTAATTTCGTATCTTTTGATAATGCACTTTGCAGTTAAAGTATGAACTCCTCTTAAATATTCCTTGGTATGTAGCTTACTTAATTCGATAAGGCATAAATATCTTTTATCATGTTTAATTGTATGAAATTATTTTATTAAATATTAATTGGCCCATTACTTCTACATACTTAATATAATTCAAATAATGACAATGCGAGTGAAAGCTCTTTGTATCAAAAATAGTTAATTGACCACGGCTATATCGATGAGTGTCATCTGAAAAGCTCAACAGTTCTCAAAAAGAATTAAACGTTTTTACTGTAATTAAAGGATTATTGTTTAAAAATTTGTTTGCAATTGTTAAATACGTTCACATTCCTTTTATTTTTTTGTTTTTCAACAATTATGTTCAAGAATTGTTGATGAAACTGCAGGTGCTAGAATTTTTAAATTACAGATGTCCGTTCATATCTATCCCTCTTTGATGTTTTACTCATCTTCAACATTTTTTCTATATCTATGTATGTATTTGTGAACAATAATGTAATATGCTTATGTTTATTTTTCGTAGTAGACTCATGAGAAATGATAACTATTTCTCTATACAATAGTTTATTTTTAATATTAAGTCTTTATCATAATTGAGTCTAAAACCAAACCTAGCAAGATGATGGAAAATGAAATGGTAGGCTTATATAATATGTTAACAATTCGAATTCGAAATAATATATCAAATATCTAAGAACATTTCTAATATTATGTATGTTACCATCACTTATAATCCGAACTGAAACATTTCTAAGTAAAATTAAAGTATTTTCCATGACGCCCCTATATATCAAAACACACCCTTTCGAGTAAACCTTCCTACGCCCTGTACATTTACAAATCAATATGTAAAATTTATCTAACGAAAAAAATTATAAAGATAGAGAAAAAACAATTTTGAAAAATTGTTGACTATTAATGGTGTTAAATATTATGTTATTTTGATGCCTTATTTTATAATTACTAATTCCTTATAGATGATTAATATATTCATGCAAGTTATATTTGTGCTATTATAGAAATGTGCCAATATGCTAATATGCCCGCAGATTTCATCAAAAATATCATTGAATCTATGCCAAGACGTCTTCAGGCAGTAGTTGCAGCTCGTGGGGGTCATACGAAAGATCGACCAAATCCCCCATTTCTCCCCTTTTCCAAAAACGCTAAAATGGCTCTTTTCACGGCCACCACATATTGATTGATACCTATATGAACTATAAAATTGTTCAATTAATCTATAATTAAATATTATTAAGGTTTAAAGTGTTTTGGTTAAAGTTTAATAACAAAAATGTAATATTTGTGCATAAATGAAGGTGGGCGCGTTTCTTTTGAGCGGGGTTGTATGTATATATTAATAGGTTTTCTCAGTCAAATCTAAAAGATTAGACAGACAAATTAGTCATTCGAATCTGAAACATTTTAATCAGCAAGTTTATTCAATCTAAGTATATACTTCAAATCCGCAAACATGCCTTTAATAATCTACAAATAGAGATTTGGGAATTCAAATTCGTATAATTTTAATCAAATTAAACATTATAGGTAATTACATTTAGTCAAATATTGTTGTCACTAATAATACTGTTGTGAATACTAGACTGTTTATTTTTGCACTTGTAAATTTGATGTAAAATTGATTTAATTATTTGAATAAGTAATAAAAAGTATGTATATATTAGGCAAATGTAAATGTATGCGTACTTCGATGTCTATCTAGAGAGTTTATTGGAGAGTGTGTATAAATTCATACTGGATCAGTTGCTTTAATTAAATTGCCATATAAGGATTAATAAGATCGACTTCTTTTTTGACTATTCATAAAATATTTCTAAATCTTAATCAACAGATTGATGTTTGCTGCTTATATACATATAAGGGAAAATATGTAAAGATTAATTAATTCTTTAAATTAATTGAATCTTTAAATATTTCGATACGTACACAAAATAACTTTATTCTCAACCAAGAATTGTACAAGATCTTTTGTAAGTGGTAAACATAAGCAGTGCAAATGACTGTACCCATATATTTGTTGAAACAACTCTATTATCAGGCCCGTATTTGCCATTGTGAGCACGCACTCCCCAATTCACCTATTTTTTATAGTGAACTTAAAAATACAATCATCTTCAAGAATTCAACGATATGTCAACCAAATAAATGCTGCCCTTCGGTTCGTAAAAAATTGCAGATGCAGTACGTGAGCAAGAAACGACTAAATTCATTAGTAATACTTTTTGTACATAAATACATTTTAGCTTACTTTGAAATCACAAATATTATAGACAGGTTCACCAAGTCAAAGCCTGGAGTATGAAATTAATAAATTCTCTTGTATAACTTTGGTTGGTATATACCTGAAGGGAGAATAACTTAATACTGATATTCGACTTAATGATAAATATTTATAAAAAATTCTTATCAATAAAAAAGGAACAATACTATGAAACAGTTTTATGAAAAGGCGGCATAAGTTGTGCCTGAGACAGATTAACAGACGATCCAGGCATTACAGGGTTCTTAGTAGCCCCATCTTACCTTTATTTTGTAACTTCTTAGTAGAGTTCAAGTTTGAAATTTCGCATGTATATATTTAAAACAAAGATGATTATTTGCACCAATCGATACTCATACACTGTGTTTGCTTAAATAATATTGTTATGTGTGATGTTCTACAACAGCAAATTATTTGATAATTGCAATCATTTGGTGCGTTGCGACTGTATTACGGAAATGGGCAATTTCACTCTATAGTAGTTATTGATCCATTTCTATGGTGACGAGAATATTTCAATTATTGTCCAATTTAATTCTTGCTTTTCAATAAATATCTTCTTATTCAATAAGTGTTTCCTAATAGAGTTATATTAATTATTGTATAAGGTAAATAATACAGAAATGATCACTCAAATTTAATAACTTATTAATTAAATTATTGTGCTACAAACTTAAATGCAAAATATTAATGTGGTTTTATAAAAAAATATACCTAGTGAAAATAAGTATCTAGCTATGTAAGTTGTGAAAAAAGTGTGTATTTATAAATATAATATACTATATATAGAAGAATTGCAAATGTTTTTTAACAAAATTATCCGCTTGACCTCGTGTTCATGGCATGAAACATGACTCCTCAGACGGGAAGGTCCTCACACTCAGAGATCTGCTCCTCCGTGGATCTCCACTCAACCCAGCGGTTGCCAATGTATAACTCTACTGGTGAGTAGTTCATGGGAAAAGAGCACAGTGCTATACGCTGTTATCCATGCGGTCTGAAGCAACCGAGGAAGGATCAGAAACGGCCTATAGTGACGTTCATACATCATACATATGACGTATGAGCAGTGTCTGCCGATCCCATATCGATTAAAAAATGCCCTTATTTGACCTTTGACCATTAAATAACATCGTTTTAAAGGAGAAATGACAAAACGGCCACAAAGATCTCCGTGATGGTCACTATAGACAATTCTATATTGTCGAAAGTCATCGGTCGCTTAGTTATTGGGATAAAATCGTCTGAAATATATATACTTTTTATTCTATGAAAAGATTTTATTAATGTCATGTACTGGGCTTTTCCATACAGCTAAGAAAATGTGATCGGTAAAATTTTTGTAAAACTATTTTATAATATACATATATAATCAAATATTTTAAGTCGTTGTATTTAACAATATTATCACACAACTAATTTTGGGCATGACAAAACTATTACGTACACTGTTATTATAGTTTTTATTCGTTTCATCTGTTTTCACATCAAATAAATTTCACAAGAGATCTTCCGAAATGGAAATATAACTGGATGTACCAAACAAAGCAATGTATATCCAACATGATATATTGAATTTAACTATATTAAAATATATCTTTAATTTTAATATCATTTAATCTATGTGACCAAAATTTAAGCTTTCCTCGATTATTAAGTATAGTAATGCACTAAGGATTATAAAATCGATGAACCACTTAAAATTTATTTTAGAAATAAAATAATTTAATTAAAGGGACCGAGCTTTCAATGCTACAAACATCATAATCATGGTCAGAATTATTAAAAGAACAACAATGAAATACTTATATACAGAAAGGTGAGCAACAATAAAATAACGTAAAACAACCAAAGAAAAGTAATAAGAACAGCGAATAAATATGGATGTGTGAATGGACATCATTTAATAGAATTATCATAATAATAATTATAAGTTTAATATTAATCGGATTTTATTCTTTTCATTCGATTAAAATTAAAATTAGCCTCGCTCAGGGACTCTTTCTGCGGCGCTCTTCGTAATTGCAGTGATGAATTTTTAGATATCGAAATTAAATATATTCGCAAATCATTAAGTTCCCTAGCTTATCCCAATTTAA
>JAYRBW010104725.1:0-10340 GCA_036023295.1 Invenusta paracnida
GAACAGACACTAAGTTTGAACAATTTTACGCTTCCGTGGTAAAAGAGTCATCAGAACTCACAAATGAGCCATGCCTTCCCCGCTACAAGCGTCCTCCACGATGTATAGATGATGGCATTGATCCCCATAGATTTTGATACGTTTATTTATTTTTATCGCTCACAATTTTTTGAAGCACTGGACCTGGTAAAAAGTGAAATCAGTACACGATTTTCAAACGACACCTTAGAATCTCCACAAAATATTGAAGAAATATTTCTCAATGCATCAAATAACAAACCGTTTGAAATATCTGCTTCTACAAAACATCTATACCAAAGTGACATTGATTTCAGCAGACTCGAGGTACAACTAGCCCTGTTACCAAACGTAATTGAAACTGCAAAAAATCACACCCAGAGAAATTTAGCAACCTCAAAACCATTACGAAGCTAACCACACTAACTGTCATTTTTACCACGGTATCATTTGTACGGGGTATCTTACAAGATGTGTGTAATCTCTTGCGTATTTTTTTACCCTTCCTGTGTCGACTGCAACAGCTAAACGATCTTTTTCTTCACTAAAAAGATTGAAAACTTACTTGCGCTCTTCAATGACGCAAGTGTGACTCAATAATTTGATGCTTTTAGATGTGCATAAGGCCTCCACTGATAACATTAATTTGTTGTTGCAAATGAAAATAGTTTAGGCTTTTTTGGTAAATTTAAATTGCGGTGTAACTGACATTCCTATCATATATCCTATATCCTATCATATATATATGTAGATAAAAAATCAATTGCCTTTAAAACGTATGATGTTGTATTTTAAAAGTATTTTTATTTGATATCTCATACAAACTAGTATTTTTTTTCCAGTTTTCCTGTTTATAGACAGTGTTTATTAATATCATCGTCCGTTTGTATATTTTTTGCATATATATGTGTATATTTATCTTATGAATTATACTATTGTATAATATTATTATTATAGTATACATTTTTATTTATACGCATTTTATGTTGCTCAAAATATAGTTACTATTTCATCATTTAAGAACGCCCTTTTTTGAACACTCTTATTTGTGTGTGCAAGGGTGTTTCTATTAGCAGGTAACCATTTTTTGTGTTCAGGATAAAAATTTACAGTGCACCAATATTTTTATACTTTATGTACTTACACAAAATAATTGGAAAACAATAAGTTATGATGCTTATTAGGATTTGAGCCCCCCCAGAATTTAGTTTGTTCCGCCGCCAGTGGTGTTATATGAGGTATAGGGTTGAAAACATGATTTGTTGCAACTTAAAGAAACTCATAAATTATGACATATATTTTGAATTGATTCTATTTTTACTTCTATTCCAGATGAAGAAATAATTATATGTATCGTTTTAATTTCAAGAGTGCACTCAAGAAAAACGTACTCTAGCTCCATGTTCCGGGGAACTTTTAATTTTTGTAAAAATTTGTTATCTAATAAAATTATTATGTATATTGTATGTACCTATACAGTATAAAGAAGGTGTATGGTATTTATCAATGTAACACTTCCTGTTTTAAGAAATTAAAGATTAATTTAAAAAATAATGTTATGCTTACTTTTCTTTGAATTAGGTCTGAAAACACCTATATACCAATTTAAACTTATTTTTAACATTTTCCAATATGAAATATTAAAAGTTATCTTTGAAGTTGAACTATCGAAAACATTGTATTTTATTTCCTTCTGTCTGAAATTAGGTAACATTTAAAAACAAATGAAACTATACTATTGAAATACTTTAGTACACGAATGCGGGTGTATACATGAGTTAGTTCTACGAGTCCGAAGATGGAGAGTAATTAAGGAGTTGGCACGCTCCTCGGTGGTACTAACACATTTAATTCAATTTTTAAATATGAATATTTTCTTCACTTATATATCTTATTCAAAATAATATACATTCCCAGAAAATTAAACTATATTTACTAAATGTAGTTTTTTTATTTGTAGGAATTGAAATATACAATTAATATTCAAAATTTAAAATAGTTCTGTAATTAATAATTAGGAAAGTGTCTTATACCCTTTTACAACCTGCTATTTATATAATTTATACTGAAAAATTTACGATTTAAATAACATGTCATGATAAATATGAACGCTGATGAATAGAAGATAATATATTCATGAGTTTATTTCATATTAATAAAATTAATAAAAATATATTTATACATTAGTATACGCGTTTCTTGGGAATTCTCATTTAAGGAGTACTTAAAGACATTCAAACATTGGACAATCTTTTTTGTTTACCTTTTACTTTATGTAGCTGTGCACTTTGTAATTAGTATAATTGCTTATAATTTTAATTCTGTTTAACCCTATCCATAACGGGCTTTTTTGCACTACCAAATCCCGTGGTGGTGGGAAGGGGTTCCTTCCGCCCTCTTAAAACTTAAATCTTCATAGTAAAGTGCAATTTTGCAACTTCGCATGTATTTAATTTAAATTTTATAACATATTCCAATTAAAATATGGGCAAACATTTTTTATAAAAAAGTTGGATAAAAATGAACTAATTTTTTGCTATAAAAATTCATAAATTTTTAAAAACATTATTAAATGTTTGGTAATTGAACTTCCTGATGTAATTTATGAATCCAAACAGTACCCTATTCAGAATTTCATCAATTTCGAGAAAAATGGCATTTAAAAAATAAAGGACAATATATTTTAGTCTTTTTTTGACAATAATTTTGAACATAGCTTTGGATGCATAAAAGTGAAAATAGCGATAAAAATCTTAAAATTTTGTTTCGGTAGAAGTCACGGAAGCTTATATTGCTCCTTTCGAATTCACAGCAAAAATGGGAGACGAGATGGAAAGCGATAACCCTTGACTTTCAGACTACTAAAGAGAACCCACGAAACGCGTTTTGTCATGCTTTATTTGATTTTTCAGTTGTCGAGTGACAATTTTGAACATACATCCATCAGCTTTCATGTATGTTGCAATTTTACGAATAACATTATTTATCTAGCACAAATTTGATATGTCATTTTCGTAAAATGTGCTTAGAAACAGCAAATAAATTAATGAATAATGATATAATACTTTTTTTGTGTGTTTTTATCGTTTTAACTCAATGTTTAGTTAAGTAACCTAAAATAACAGAGAACAAAAGCAATAAAATATATTACCAGACTATTTGTTTTTTTTCTTAAATTATATTGGTTTTGGAAGCCACAAAATAGCCATTTGTAAATTTTTTTATGTAACTTATAAAGAAATAGAAATATTATTAAGAAACATATTTTATTATTCCGAAAATTTATCTTTGTAACACACAATTTTTACAAGTTAAGATAATTAACGAATTTCTGACAAATAATGTCCGATTTTTGCGAATAAATCTATATATATAATTTTGTTTCTTTTTAAAATAAACTTCGTCGTTTCTTTTAGAAATTGTCAAATGTAAAAATGCATAAATTGGAAACTTCAACAATAAGTATATTAGGATAGCGACTACTTTATTTCTGCTTAAATGAACCTAATTGGACTATGCTCTGCTGCCTAATTATTTTTGATAAGTTTGAACTTTTATACCACATCTAATTAAAAAAGGTTTCCAATTATTGATTAAATTTTTACGAATTTACAAATAGGTGACATTATTTATAAATTATGATTTTTTACCCATATTTACTTAATTTGGGTTTGAATCCTTCTTTTCTTGAAGCCTCACCAACAAACACAGATGCTTTCACAGACTGCTTTTCTTGGGATTTATGTAGTGGTGAGAATGTATTCATTTTATTTATTAACTGTAAAACTGAAGCCAATATTGTGCAATGGTTTTACATTTATAGTAATAATTAGACTATTTAAATTACCAAATATATAAAAAGAATCTATTGTAAATGTCCTCTTTTAAGTCTTGAATATCCACCATACTTGAAAAATGTAAAGGAACCCTGAAATGTACAAATATTTCGTAAATAAGTGAAATTGAAAGTGAATAATAACGATAATATTATAAATTACACTAATAAAGTATTGTCTTTTAAAATTAAATCCAATTTATAGTGTAGAAAATTTATTGTGTGAATCTACTAATAAAACAAATCCCCGTAATAAAATTATGAACATAAAAAAGCTCTTTACTTGAATTAAAATGAAGTAAATTTGACAAAATATCGTCAGTTGGATTTAAAAGTTTATTCTACTACTTTTGTTTCTTAATTGAGACAAAAGTTAAATGCTACTTAAAAAGTCAACGATCATTACATTTTAGAAAGAAGACATTAAAAATCTTGATATGTAAACATATTATTATTAATTAAAATTCCCAGATAAAGGTATCCTGCAATATTTTTACTTTAAACACGAGGAAACTACTTCTTACTTTAGAGGGTCATCATTTGACCTAAAGCAGATCAAAAGATAGTTTACTAAATATAACCTCTTACAATAATTTACAAGATTAAATGAAGTCAAATAATTGATTATTCTATTAAGATGTATTCTATTATTTGTAAGAAATATGTTTGTGCATTTCCTTATTTTTCAGTAATGAACACGAATCAAAGCGGTCGGGGATCATCGAGTTCTACCACAGAAAAAAGAAAAAAGAAGAAAAAATGTGGGTCATCTATAGAACTTTTTTTGATAAAATTAATGAACTATAATCTGCAAAGCAATCTGGCAATTTGGGATATCATTGGTATAAATAACAATTATAATTTGTATGTTTAATATTTTGCAGAGACAAATGAAATTATAATTACTAAAATTTTATACAGTTTAAAATAACTGTACATAAGATACTTTCATAAGCATAATCTAAAATATCAGAAGACATATGATTAAATGCAATGGTTATATTAATACAGCTATATATATATATATATTACAAGTGATATCAATTTATAAATATTATATATGATAAATATACAATTTTAAACATATACGGATATAAATATATGATATCCTATAAATAAAAATATAAAAATATATTCTCCTTATATACATAAGTACATTAATTAAATAATAATAAATAATAATAAATAAACATTAATTATTCTGTAAAGTATGTCGCATTTTATATGTTTATTAGAAAAATAAGTCAACATATTATTGATTTAACCATTTAATTTAACCAAGATTATAATTGTTATATGTTTATTACAGATTATTATTTATAAATATATATGATGGAATAGAAATTTAACTAACAGAAAATGGTAATTTATTCATTTGAAATTTATAAAATTATTTTAGATTAAACAATTATTTCCTATTTTGTTTGAACATTACATTTTTTAACGCATTAAAATCTTATTTGTACAAAGTACTAATTTAAGTAAGTATTCATATTTAAACCCTTGTTATGTTATTCTATTACTTAATTAACAGTTTGTTCATTTCATTAGCACTGAATTAGGTACTAATTGACACAATTTATTTAAAAATAGAAATATAAGTAATTATTATATATATATCTCATCAATTTAGTTAAATAAAATCATAATAAATATAAAGTGGAACAAAAATCAAATAACAATGAAGAAATAAATCCAAATATGCAAAAGTAAAATAAAACCATCAATTTAAATTGAATGAAACAAAATAGGAATAAACCTAATTGATTCTATAATATCTGCAATTATATTAATTAGTACACCTAATTAAATCAAGATAAGATTAAATATAAATGTTATGCTAAATATTTGTGCTATGAAGATATCGATTTCATACCTAGGTTATTGTTGTATGATGCAGAGAAGTTTCTTATTACAGACAGAAATGTTGAAACTTATCTTTATAAATTTTTTTGAATATGATAGTGATATAAAAAAATTGAATTGTTGTGATGTCTCCATTTCTCTAGTACTAAAAACTTCGGTTAGCTGAAAGGAAAAATTATAAATTCTATTAAAATCCTGTAAGACGCATTTTGATCGCGAACTTTTAATTTTAATTGCTTGTGATCAACAGAAAACAGTTTCACTTGAAACTTAAATAATCTCATTTTTCATAACTAATTTTTCTAAATATTTCGAACGCCGTTAACCTTTTAATGACGGTATTACAATCTCGAAAAATGTCAATAATGAGTTTGACGCAGACGTTCAAATTTTATCTGTGATTACATTTAGAGAATATATATATATATATTTATATATTATATATTGAGAATTTAAATTTGACATAACAGTTGAAAATGGAATGCCTATATATACTGTCTCAATTTAAATTTCGATATTCTCTAATTGAATATACACTCAGAATCGTGATTGTACTTACTAATGGAGTACGATTGTCTCATTCGAAACTAAAGACTCTAAAAAGTGGAAGAAAATAAAGTAAGTGATATTTATTTAAAAATGAAAATTAGGAAAGATCTAAAAATTAATAAAATTAAACAATTTTCAATAAGAATTTATTATTTATTATACATATTTACCAATAATTTAGTTAACTAATATTACTGTCACCAACATATATTTCATCCACTCCTCTTGCTTTTCTATTTAAGGTCACAAAGTTCAAGAAGCGGAACATGAGGAATCTCCCCATCACCAGATGATGCAGGTGACGAGCAAATACACTCACATTCATTTGGTGGTTCCTTCCCATGAGAAAAATGCTACCCGCGTGTCTAGTGAGTCTATTTCTCTCTCCTCCTAAATGACTACTATAGTACTGTAGAAATAGTGTGACTCCAGAATTTGTAGTTAAGATCGTTTTAACTTATAATTTACTGTCTAACTTAATTATCAAAAGGTTTACTTAAGTTTCAGAATAAAAAATACATTTTTTAAAGTTCCATTTTTATTGTACTTGTTCTCCGAAGCTAAATTAAAGTTAGTCTATTTTGTCAATAGAGCTACAACTTAGACCAACATAAACAATAATACTTATCAATACATGTAAAGAGAATTTTTCCTCCTCCAATATTAATATCAATCAGTAATTAGGTCCATTGACAATACTGCTGTACATTAAACTATTCTTTATACATTGTATTCATTTTCATAATAAAACATCGGTAGAAATATTCTTTTGGTGAATTATATAATTAAGATTTTTTGGTTGTAATCTTACATTTATTATTTAATTCTTGTATGAAATGTACATTCATGCAATATTAGCAATATTATATTCTGAGCTGCTAATACTACTCGTTAACAGTATATTTATTATTTATATATTTATAATTATCTTTAATAGTATGTTATATGCTAACTTGTTGTATGCATTTCAAATTATATATTCAAACATATTTGACTAATTTTGATACTTAGAATAGGTACATACGCAACAAGAATCTAATATTAATGACCAAAAACTAAATTATATAGGCAAAACGCTAATTGTCTATTAAATCTATTGAGTGTTATTTTTAAAAGAAATATATTTTTCATAACCTTACATGATTGCATATTTATTTAGGGAATATCATAGAAGGCGCTTATTAATCGAAATAGAAAAATGTGATGATTTTTAGTTAGTCTTAAATAACTCGGCAAATGATGTTCAAAAATCAAATTTAAATTAGAATATGTATGTACATACCTATGTATGTGACTACCTTTATTTTCCTAGAAGTAACGCACTCTGAGTTTATTTTTATTTCAATAATTAAGAGGCATTTATTGGAGAAATTACGGTATTTAAAATAACTTCATTTTGTGACTTATTTATGAGTTCTTTCTTATTTGAATGTCTATAATTAGGCGTAATTAGACTTTATTTCGTGACATTTTAAGTCATTTTTAAAAAGAACATTTTAATAAATATTTTTATTTTCAGCCGGAATAGAACATCATTTTGAAACCAACGTCTGCAGAAAAATAAGTCATCAATCGACATGTACTTAAGTTCTTATCAAATAATTCAATTTTTTATAATGATTGTTGATTGATTTTGTTTAAAAAGTTTTTTTTCAAATGTATATTTCAAAACATGTGACAGACATGCACATGAGTACGACAAGCCAAACGAACCCTTGTCGCTAATAAATCGACTGTGCACAACTGCCAGACAGGGACGGGGGAAATTAAATATTGTCCGAACTCACTCTCACAGACTGCCATCTAATTTTTTAAATGAACATTTTAATAAGTATTTTAATTTTTAAGTCCAACACTCTACTTGCTAGGCTACCCGTCCCTTATTACTATTATATAATAATGAAGACATAAAAATATAAAAAAATGCAATGAAAATAACTTTGTATTTTAGAGCTTTTTATTATTATAAAAAGTATTTAGAATAATTTACTAATTTATTATATATTACTTCATTCATCCATATATGTATTTAATAGTTTAGTGTTATATCTACAAGAGAACATACTTATATATTCATAACTCAACCAACTTGTTGTGAATGAATGTTTTATCTTTAATCTTCAGCCAGGGGATCCATAGAAAGCTTACATCGACATTTAACGTCGAAACCACCGAGAAGTATTCCAGGTAATTCAAAAATCAATAAAATTATATCGTATATTTTCTGCGATATTTTAATATAAATTTGTGGAAATCAAATTCGAATATCTTTGATAGTAATATACATATGTCATTATTTAAGAGCATCAAAACAAACAAAAAACAAATATTTGTTTTATAATTACACTCAACATAGAATAAACTACTTATTTAAAAATCCAAACATAAACACCAATAAATTCATTACGTTTTAGTCGATTTTTATATTCTGAATATTGTAAATTGTTTAATAGATAAATGATCGCAATAAAAAAAAGTTACATCCAAATTTCAAATTTAATTATTGAGCTAACCTGAAATATGTATCACTCAACTGAATATTACTATAAAGCATTTCGATTTTACAACAAAGAAATAAATCTACGCAAAGAAAGTATAACTTTATTTCAATCTCTATTTATCAGAAGGTGCATCAAACGAAGACAAAGTGATGAAAGTGATATCAAAAAATGAAGACCGTCAATCAATCCACTCAAATTCACCGCTTCGCAGAAAAAGTAAGACGAGGATATCAACAATTTAAAGGAATATAGATTGTGTATATTAATCAGGTTAAAAAATCAATATTATTTATTCCTAACTTTTAAAGATTATTATTTGAAAATGTGGTATCGTGTAATAATGGCTTATATAATAATGACGGAAGCTAGAGTAAATGATATCCATGAGGAAACTTTTATTGAATATTTACAAATTCAAAGATATCATCAAACAATTAAAATTTATCAACATAGATAATTAAACATAGAGCTTTAATTCCATAGATATCTGTTTTACTTTTGTATATATATATATATATATTGGTTAATTTCTATGTTTGACTCTAATTAATTTCATATACCTACATCGCGCTGAAAATTTTCGTCGATAAAAAATAGTTTTATTTTTGTAAAACTATTAAACAAATTTGATGTGAATCGGTAGACTAAAAGTTGTATTAAGAATTTTTATTAAAATAATCTTAAAAGTAAATATATACAATACACACTATTCGGCATAAAGAAAGATTGCCTAGTAGTTATTTACCCGCCTCTATCTCTACTCCCCTTTTCTACCACACCTGAGAATGTGACACCAGCTCTCTTTAATTTAATTGATTGATAAACTCAAAATAAACACAAAATTAATATTAGTATTATAAGATTATGCCGAATAGTTTATATATATATATGTACAATTTTAGAATACGTATGCCTGTAAAATGTAGTCTATTGCCCGTTTATCTAAAACTGTAAGACTACATACAATAACGATTTAATTGCTGTAAATTTTAAAATATTTTAAGAGTTTTCCGGTCTCCTAATAGTAGTAATATTAAACTGCACACAGAATTGATAAGAGTCAAAACTCTATGTTTAATTAGTTTAGTGTACTTAGTAGGTATTCAAGCTTAGTGTACTTAGTATTCAAGCTTAGCATAGCTAATTTAAGTACACATAGTGCTCAAGCTTAGTATAATTAGGATAAGTGTTCTTAGTGTTCAAGCATAGTGTAGCTACATAGGTTAAGTGTATTTAGTAGGTATTCAAGTTTAGTGTAGCTAAATAGGTTAAGTGTACTTAGTAGGTATTCAAGCTTAGTATAGCTAATTTAAGTATACATAGTGCTCAAGCTTAGTGTAGCTAGGCTTAGTGTACTTATTATTCAAGCTTAGTATAGCTAATTTAAGTATACATAGTGCTCAAGCTTAGTGTAACTAGGTTAAGTGTACTTAGTGTTCAAGCTTAGTGTAGCTAGATTAAGTGTACTTAGTGTTCAAGCTTAGTGTAGCTAGATTAAGTGTACAAAGTGTTCAAGCTTAGTGTTAGTAGCTAAGTTAAGTGTACTTTATGTTCAAGCTTAGTGTTAGTAG
>JAYRBW010104736.1:0-19030 GCA_036023295.1 Invenusta paracnida
TGAAACATATTCTTCTAGAGTGGGTCTTGTATGATGGCATCCCATATTCCAGGCAGAGGACTTCAGTTGGAGTGGACTTGGCTTGGCCTGTGATATATTTGAGGAAAATATTTTGGGTGCATTCCAGTTCATCCATGTTAGACTGAGCTAACCAGGGCTGCCAGCTAGCACCGCTGTAGTCTAGCACACTTATTATGAAGTTGTTTGGATTCTGAGCATTAGCTCCTCCCTCCAGACCCTGACGTACGCTCTGGAGTAATCAAGCAAGGTAACAATGGTTCTCTTAGCTGGATTCTTCGGGGAGTTATCACTGATTTGTTGTGTGATAGCCAGTATAGCGTCTTAACAGCTATGATACTTGCGAAAACCGGCCATTCTTTCGTTGAACCATTCATTAATTTTTGCGAGGTTATACAACCTGTTTGCCATGATTCACTCTAAGGTATTGAACACGCAGGATGTTAAGCTGACTGGGCGGAAGGAAGCAATCTCTTTAAGTGGTTTCCTTCCATTAAGAAGAGAAATTATTGTCGCATTTTGCCAAATTTGAGCACAAGTGCCCGTAGCAAAGGGTTCATTGAAAAGATGTAGTAGATAGGTTTTGGCTCTTCGGCCTAGTGCCTTCAAGAAAGAAAGGATGTCATCGGGACCTTCTACTCCTCCCGTTCTCATTTTCTTGATAGCCTTTTCAAGTTCTTGTATAGTGATAGGCTTGGTTGTGTTGTCGCCTACATGAGGCCCTCACAAAGCTTTTTTACACATTCTGTTTCTGTCCCCTTTTTCTTTGGTGAACTCGAGCTTGCTTATTTAAGCATAATGTTTAATGAAAACCTCAGCCTTCATTTGATTGGGAATGATGACTTTTTTGTTATGGATAATAGCCTCGTTTGGGCAGTTGTGTTAGGGGTACCTGAAAGTGACTTGATGGTGTTCCATGTTTGTTTGACGGCTTGTGTTGTTTCGACCTCTTGCAGAAACTCCATCCATTTCTGTTCCTTTTCCTCTTTCACTAAGTTATGGTCGTTTATACAAAACTCAATCTACTCCTTTTGTTTGGTATTAACTTCTTTCCCTATTTTATTGCGTTTTCTGATAGTGTTCTTGATTTTAGGACTTAAATGACAATTCTTCCTTTTACCTTTCATAGCGTTACCAACATGTTTCCAACCAGTATTGACAAGGATTTCGTTAAACCTCGTAATTTTTGTATTCAGAGTGATATCCAGGTTCTCGATGTTTAATGCTAGAATGTTGTCCTCAATTTCGTTAGTGAAATCCTTCCGTGTGACATTTTTCTTTTTCAATCAAGGGCGATGAGGTACTATGTTGATTTCTTCTCTCTTGCTGATAGTAATTGGAAGACAGTCAGAGTTAACTCCCTCACCAATGACCCATTCAAACTTATTGAACTCATTAAAATGACAGATGGTAATTATATACCTGCTCAAACCGCTACATTCTGTGGCTCAGATTTTCACAGCCTACTTTCTCCCAAACGTGGTGGTCATTACCTTTCTTGATGATGCCTTTGCAGTTGTGGCAATACTCTTTTCTGGTAGCTTGATGAGCGTTCGTAGATTGCTTGATGTTGATCTTGATGATAGGACCTGGGTTGGTCTTAATGTCGCCGGCTTTGACCTAAAAGTCTAGAGACGTGATGGTCACCCGCCGGATGGTGGCCACGCAAAAACCCGATTTGGTACACTTTTTTCTGCTTCCTTTGAAGAGATTCCTGTGGAGAGCAGTATCTTTGAATGGGGGGCTTCCATTGTATTCGAGAATGTGATTGAAGTATTTAAACTCAAACAATGATTTAAATTTTGATAATTGCTTTAAAGTACTAGTACTAATCTACGTAAATTAATTCTTGTAATATAATATGCAAATATACCATTGGCATATCAAATTATTTTGCACAATGCAGACGTTCCTAATGAATAGAATTGGAAATTTAACTGAAGACAGACTGTGGACTGGATTGAATGATAATGAAAAGGAGTCTCAATTCGTTTGGGTCGATCAATCTGATGTCAATAAAAACTACAGGTTACGTAACATTACGTGATTTACATAAATACAAATTTTTAGACAGAGCTACACAATTTCATGATTATATTTTTGATAATCTGTTTTAGTAACTACACATTTTATAAATAGTTATTCAATTATCAATAACTGTTTTTGAAAAATACAATTTCAATAAATAAAATATTAAATATTAATCCCCTTTCAAATGTTATATATCAGTAGCTTGAGTTTAGGTGATTTTGCAGCAAACTCATACCATTTAACTATTACTTTATCTAACTATAAATTTATAGAAAAAACCATTATTTCTAATTAATAACCACAACATATTTAATCTTCTTAAATTGTATTTATAGTTATATTAGTAAGTAAACGTTTTGCAAAGTTTAGTGTAACTCACAACAGTTGTCCTATACTATTTAATTAATCGAAATAAATATATTTAGTACCAAATATCTTTTAATATTTAATTGTTTATTATAAAATTGTAGATTGCATATTTCAATGCTTTAGTGTTAACATTTCTCATCATAGTATATATAATGCTATGCATTTATTTAATGAATTTGGACAAATCAACGGTTTTGCCATGTAACAAATTTTATAAATTATGAATTATGTATAATTAAGAGTAAAATACAACTTAATTGTTACAATTAGAATTACATTCAAGTTTTGCTTTACACTTAAAGTAATGTTAGATAAAATATATGTAGTATCTCAGTGATAAAATATAGTATATTTTAATCTCTGAACTTGACAGTACATATGTCTGTAATTAATGATGTTACATATCTGCAATAAAATGTTATCTTCAGCATCTATATTTCTTTGCAACTAATAGGATGCCCTGGGCCGTGGGTACACTTGTGAACCAGACCAACAAAAGAAACTGTGTGTCCTTGAATAAGAAAGGATTTTGGATGAATGATTTCTGTGGTCACGTTCTCTCGTTTGTATGCAGTAAATCAGAGGGTAATACAAATCTGAATGTGTTTCTCTAAAAAAGTATAGTATGTCAACAGCTTTAAAGTATTCAAATATTATAGATAGTTGAGAAAAGATTTGCTATATGACTAAGTAACTAGTTTACATGAAAACTATTTGGTTAAAATTATATTGATATGTGTGAATAATTAGTATAATAATCAATTGAATATAACAGTGTTTCTCACTATTATCAATATAAAAGAACCAGTATTATCGATTGTGTAATCCATTTAATACAACGGTCACTTCACTTTATCAAAATTAATAATTAATATATTAGTACCTACTGTGAAACATATATCACGTTTTACTCTAAATTTATTACAGTAGCTTTGCTACAACATAGACTGATTGCCATATAATAAATACGTTTAGTATGATACATATAATATTAATTGACATATCTTGTAACTAATATATAAAACATCTGAAATATTTACAAACAATAATTATGTTAATTATGAACATATTTGATATATTGCATTTTCTAATTATTCACGTGGTCTACAAAGTGTAAACTAACGATATATGTACGTAGATAAAAATAGTATAGATAATGTTTAAGTAATTAATAACCTGTAAATTTTAAAAAATTATCACGGTATTGCATTTTTTAGAAAAGCACAACGAGAGCAACATGCATTGCATTTTCTTTCACACAAAATTATATTTTGGGTTTTTATAAGCTAATGCGTAATAAGTTATAGTAAAAATTGTTCATTACCAAAAAATATACACTATTATTAGCAATGAAGTAACTGATACATACACTCATTATATTTATATTACGAAATACATTTTTGAGAACACATGAACGTACTATTAATCATGTAAAAACACAAAGAAAGTACTCTCAAAGCGATTTTGCATTTTCGTTTATAAGTGTAAAATTACAAATTCATTATTAACATATATTTCAGCAATATCAAACAATGTAATATCATTTTTTTAAAGATATTAAAACATAAATAATCAAGTTTTACAGGATATATATATTTAATCATGTTATTAAAATATAAATAAGTATGTCCCAGTATTATATACAACATATACACACAAAATATAATTGATGGAATTAAGTGGACAGTATCATTCGTAAAATTGGAAGTAATGAGAAACATAAAACCAATTATAATATGAGAAAACATATTTAACATTCAAATATCAACTTATTTAAACCTACACAACTTATAAAACATATTATACTTTGTATTGATATAAACAAAATTAAACTCATTTTGCGAATTAAGTATGATTAGATAAGATGCATGTCTCCATGAAGTGTTTACAAATGATCAACAAAATAGATAGGCTTCAAGTAATTGATTTTATTTGCTCATATATGTAGGCCTAAAGAACTATAGCACAATAATTAAATGCACATATTTATACAAATTAATCCATAAAATAATGTATTTTTATTAACTTACAGCAACACATTGCTATCACGCGAACTATGTAGTTGTTAGAACACCTCAAAGTTGGGAAAATGCTGAAAGAAGCTGCCAAGCTTTTGGACTTAATTTGGCCTCAATTGAGAACGAAATAGATTTTGTGAGTTGATTACAGATGTTATTGTACAACTATCAGTGATATTTTTTCATTTTTATTTATTATAAAAAAATACTATTTTATTTTAAAAGACATATGTCGTAAAAAGTGAAGGCATAAAACTTGTTGGACCATACACATTTAAAAAATGGAAAAAATGAAAGTCAGTCATCAAAATATATTTACAGATGGGCAACAATATATATTTAAAACAAATCGGCAACCCATTCAAGCCAAGAATAAGAGCGTCAGTGATTAGCTTGAGAGATGCTAGCAGCTCGAGTTATTAGAGTTTATTCAACTATATTCTTTCTGAAAGATATCCGTACTGCGGTTGATGATATATCATCTTTGTTGACACTGACATTCCTGTTTAAGAAGAATAAGCCATATTTCATGCTATCATCTTCACTCTTGGATGTCTCATAGGACGTTACGGTCTGTTACGTTTCATTCGAAATAAATATAATTTTAATATTTATCCATTTTCTTTTGACTGCACACTACAAAATTTCTGAATATAAATTAAGAGTGTTATATCGTAAAAATTACCCATTACTGCAATACTTTGTTGTTATTATTGTCAGAATCAAATGATTTATTATTCGTATGAGATATTCTTTTAATAAAAATGTCACAAGCAGAATTTTTATACATTATACTAATGATATTTTGAACACGTACGAGAAAATAAATTATTAAGACTTTCATAATTTAAGTATGTCACCTCTTCATTTTTTAAATCAAATATTAGAAACTATATTTAGCGAAGACACAAACCTTGAACTAACAATTAATAGGATGATTCAGTATATTGAAAATACTTTTACAAAAGTATATGTATACAAAATAAGTACATGCCTTAAAATATGTTATAAATTGCAGTATGAAGAAGAGTTTTATTAAAAAGAGGATATGAAAACGCTCTGGAAGTAAATTGTTCCTACTTGATTAATATGTAAATCTTTCCTTTTCTGTTGTGTTCTGAAGTGGTGTATAAGGAAGTTTATTCAAAGAATGACGTACAACCAGGATGAGATCTGGATTGGTTTAAAAGGTTTCAAATTGGATTCTGAATACACATGGAACGATGGATCCCAAGCTACCTTTCTGTAAGTTAATTTTAGAAATTCCTAGTTATTAATTCGTTTAACATATGGTATTCACGAAACATAAAAATATCTAAATATAGATAAAGATATATATTTAAATTATTAGCAACAATTATCGTCTACCAAACTTGTTTATAATTTGAGTGTTTTATTAATTGAAATATTTTCCAGAAAGTAAATACCTGTCTATTATTTGTTTGCTATTATATTATAATAATAAGTATAAATGATCAGATAGAAACAGTAGTGTCACTGTGTGCAAGTAAATGAGATAAGCCACTTAAAATAAAACATTTAAAAATTAAATTAAAAATATTTTATTAAAAAACGTAAAAGTTTTTATGTGAATTCACATTATATTCATGGTCAAAATCGATAGAAAAGCACAGATAAAATACTTATATAAAGATAGACGAGTTTCAATCAACAAGTTGCTTAAAAGACATCACAAAACGAATACATAAATGTACAAATGAGTGAATTAAGATCATGTATTGAAATGATTAAAAACAGCTCCCAGGACAAGTCTAACTTTAAGATTATTACAATGATATAAAATGCAGATGAATTAAAATAAATGTCATTGTTGTAATTAAAATAATGGAGAGCAAGAGCGTTTATGAGATAACAATTAACAATAGCTGATTTGTGTTATTTAATATGGCTTGATTGGTCATGACCACTCTCACTAATGTAAAAGATGCCACAAAGGGTTAATCTTAAATGGTATACACACCTATTTCAGATTTAAATTTAAAAACATTAGAGGCAAGACAAGATTTAATGAATGAGGGATACTTGAAAATATTATCAAAATTGAAATATTTAGCTAGGTATTTATTAGAGGCAGAATTTAAGATGACAACATATCGAAGTAACATGTTGTTTTTGGGAGAAAATGCTTATTTACTTTTTATGAGTAAAATAATTTCACGTGCACAAAACAAAGCTTTATTAATAATTAATAATTAAATTCAGACAAGCGAGGAATCTTAATAATTTAACCTTAACACATGTTATATATAAAATAAATGACTCATATATTTATATATTAGTTTTATAATGTTTCTATGCAGCTTATTTATTAACGGTCATCTGTCTGCATTTAAGTATCTTTTTACTTTTTACCCTTTTTACCGTGAATATGATAAACTTATATTATATTTAAATGTAATGTTGAAGTAATTTAACTTATTCAATAATTAGAAATATGATTTTTATGAGAGCAGGGTTAGTAATGTAAAATATATAATTTCAAAAATGATATGAAATAAATTGTACTAAATAAGACATTATAGATGAATTAGCTAGAATTCATGCAATGACAACGAATATAAACATTACTATGTATTTTATAAATCGTTAGAATATAATAGTTTTTATATATTTACAACAGGAAATGGAATCATAATAATAATGAATATATAAAACCTATGAAGGAGAATGAATGTGTCATGCTAAAAGACTTGGCACGATTTTCACATTCAACATGTTCTGATAGGCACTCGTTTGTTTGCTCAAGAGCAGAAAAGGTGCTTCCAATAAAAAGTAAGTCACCAAATCGAAACACTAAACCATATTAACAAAGCTGTAGAGTAGAGATATATACCAATGAATACCAGGGCCAAAGAATTCGGCAGAACTATTTTTGTATTCACGTTTTGTACTTACTGATTTAATGTATTATATACTCTGACAATATCAAGAAAGTAAAATGCAAGTATTACATTTTGTAATCAAACAGGTAAAACTGTTTTAGTCAATAGGTAGCACATGGATTGCTCAAATAAGTGTGTATCATGTTTAATACATTTAATTATAATAAACACGAACTTTACAGAATAACAGCCTTTTCACTTACTTATTTAAGACATGTTTTTAAGGTGTAACAGAAAATGGATATTTCCCATAAATATTTGTGTCGGTATTGCCAGTATTGTTTTAGTTTGCTCCATCGATGTATGCATATATTGTGCAATAAATGGTGATATGACGATATGCTATTAGCATTACTTTATTATTAAATTGTATTTGTTTTTTTATTTAAGGCATATTATGTTATTGATGTAATAATTATATATATATATTAACTATTTAAATAATAAATTACGTATTAAACATTAGATCAATATAAGATTAACACAATTTAAATGCATTTAGATGACACCTGCAACCAGGATTTATTGATTGGTTCTGAGGCAACCAGCTGGGACAACGCCGAGCAAAACTGTCGAAAGTTGGACAGACATCTCATCTCGATTAACAGTAAAATTGAACATGCAAGTGGATATTTTTGTTTTAAATTCTGCATTGCTTTATTTACCGCTGTTATTCAGATTAAAATGACCACAATAACTCTCTGTCTTTTGAAGTAGTCACCCTAATTATACGCTAAAAAGTATTTTGTGTAACAGTAATCAATTGTAACAGTAATTATACAGTTACGAAGAAACAGTTGCTTAGTAGACTAGCACCATTCACATACATACGGCACATACTCTCAGATCCCCCTACACCTCCCTGTTCTTATCTTCCATTCAGCACAATCATTAATGTACTCTTTACATGACTGTTCCTATCTTAATTGTGTCATATGAACTATATAACACTAAATTAATGTTCCACTGGACGCTGTAGTAATGCTAAACTAATTAGGCCAATAACAACGAAATCTAGCGAATCATTTCTTTAAATTTTATTATAAATATAAATATAAGTTACACCGTACACCGAAAGTTTTGCTTACTTATGTTATAGTTTAATGTTATTCTGTGGGGAAATATATCCTTTAAATTTTGACTAATTTAGGATATTACGTCATTCCATACTAATATCGCTATTGTATAACCCTCATTTTAATTTTAAGAATATTTATTGTGCTTTATCTTATTGAAACGAAAAAAATTACATTCCAACATAATACATATTTTGATATGACATAGTCTCAAATTGTGAATTGTTAACAAATAAATAACAATTTTATTTACGACGATTTTAAAAGCTGATTATATTTCAAATTTATATGAAGCAGAAATATATATATGAATGTTTCATATACACTGTAAATTTGAATAAAATTCGTAATATATTTACCGTTCACGTTACTATATTATAGTATGCATAGTATATATATATATATATATATGTTCAATTAGCCTCTGTAGATACTATTAATTATTTCAATATATACAGGTGTGTTTGCAAGAACATTTGAGACGCACACAATTTAACGATTCTCGGGTTTGGGTCGGTATGCGGGGAAGATATAGCAGAACTGGTACTGTGTATGACTGGTCAGATGGCACAAAAGCCTCGGAAAACTTTACAATGTGAGATTTATTCGATATGTTTTCTAGAAAAATATTGTGAAATGTTTCACTTGTAAAATAACGCTATATATCAAACTTAGTGTCTGTTATGCTTAGTAAATGTTTCAAAGTTAGTATTAGAAGTACTGAGATATTAAAATCAGCAATTGTAATAATACAAATTAAATTCATAAATGATATTCTATGTCCTTTTTGCTATCATAAATGAGGTGCATATGTTTATTTTGTAAATATAGACATTATTGAATAATGTGACCAAATAATAATAATCATTTTGGCGCATTTCATGTTTCTTATTAGGTTACACCTTAATTCACACTTATATTCATATCAAAGTTATCATATCATTTATAACTTTTCCGCAGATAAAAAGAAATGTATACTGTTATACGTGTTAGCTTATTTGAATGACGTCATTGAATTAAAACTACCTAATGATATACGAGTATTTGTATATACATATATTGAAATTAATTACGAATTGTAGTGAGAAATCTGATTAGAATAATATGTAGTGAAATCACTTATTCCTAACTGAATAGGTTATATATACTTCAAAATGTAGTAAAAGGAAACGATTTGTGTCTGAACGGTTAGGCAATATATTGCACGTATCAATATGTGTGTGTCGTGTGGCGTTTAAACATAGTTTACATTACTTTGAGATATTAGATAGACCTGCACTGCATATATAAAGTTGTATTTGTATTTCGACATAACATTAATCTAACTACACAAACTGTGTGTATAACAGAAACCTGATATCTTATTAATCTTAAAGTTGTTCTACTACATTCAGCCTAGCTCGTTTTACCTGGATACAATGGAATATATTAACAATATGACAGCGTGCCATGAGATAGCTAACTTATGTTTAGCAGAATTCAACACATTAAGTAGCGTAATAGTTTGAAAGTGAAATAGTGTTTAATATTGTTTTATCGCATTAGTCTTGCGGCTTTCAATTAGGGTTTTGTGATAGATTACTTTTATTTATAAAATAACAAATGTTTACTGCATATTTTTATAGTGTATTATACACTAAACGACGGAAATCCATTTTCAATTATATATAAAAATATATACGCTATAATATACTAGTATTTATATATACATATATCGAATGTATTTGATTATTGAAACTATGAGAATATCATAGATAAAGATATACAAATAAAGCTGCCGTTCTTACACGTGAAACCTTTACCCAAAGATTGATGCCTTTTATGCTAAAAATTCGTTTTCACTTTTAAATTTGGAAATACTTTTAATATTGAATCATATAAAATATATAAATTATCTAATTTCAAATGGGAAATTTTTCTTTATTTTTTTCTTTCAGAGTTATATGTCTTAAATTGTGCATGTACATACATAAAATATGTGTTATTGCCAAATTATATACAAATATAAATGACAGAATACTAAAAAGTCTTGTTTGTGTGAAGTGTAATATGTACTTTTACATAAATAGGTTACTTCTGAAATGCATTAATAAGACGATTTTATTATTGAAAACATATTCTGGTTTAAACATGTGTCAGGATAATAGTTTGTTGAAGTTGGATTAGAGAAATAACAAAGCATTAAAAAAGGCACGCCACTAAAGCATTCAACTGATGATGAGGTATAAAACAGTGTCCATGTATTTATTTAATATAGGCTATGGCTTCCGGGAGAACCACGAAATTACGACACTAAAAATGAAAAAGAAAAATGTGTTTTCTTGAACACGAAAAATGCCCAATTTGCGGATTATAGTTGCAATGCAAAGTATAAATATATATGTGGTCCTGTGGATTATGACATTGTCGACAGTAAGTTTAACAGTATATACGGTATAAAACACTTTTATAATACTAAATAAATACCAAGAAAACAAAGTGCATGATAAACAAATAAAACAAATTTCAACTGGTTTAGTCATAATATGTTTACATCATCAAGACAAAACTATTTACTACGTTAACGATATCCATTCCGGGGAGAGGCGATTCGACCCCTTTACTCTATTTTCGCTGGCATTTTTATTGAACAATGTTAATAAAGTAAGCTTTTGTGACTTTTTTAAATGACATTTTTCTACTTTTAGCGCTATATTTACTACTGTATAGCATGGTACAGCGACCTCTGTAAAAAATCCGTTTATAAAAAAATAATAGTATTCTTCAAATTTTTAAATTTTCAAAATCAATTAAATTGTTTTGTATTTAGAATACTTAATAAAAGTAAATTATTGTTTTGTTAATATGCTATTATCCATAGAGTAATTACACATAGAATTTTGACTCTTATTGATTTCATATGCATCGCGTTGTACAGTTTTTTTTATATAAAATCATTTTATTTTAATGAATTTGATGTAAATGGATAGACTATAAGTAGTGTTAAATATGTTTTTAATTCATTTTAAGAGCAAATATACATATTCATAAAATTTTAACACACGTAAGTTGTCTGTAATATATAATTCATTGACTGTGTATCTAAAACTGTTTTACTGCATAAATGACTTAATTGCTGTGCATTTTATAAACATTATTATGCAAAAGCTTTTAGTTAGACGAATAATAGTATAAAACTGCATACAGAATCAATAAGAGTCGAAACTCAATGTATACTCGTTATAATATATAACTGATGTTTTTTAACAAAATAATATTTTCTTTAAAGAAATGTTATTTAAAAAATAATAATTTAAATTTAATATTTTTCCATAAATAAATATATTTCTATATTTTTTTCAATGGAATGTGTTTCAAAACATCCTCTTTTATCTATATGCCAAATTTAAAATGGCTACTCCACCAGGATGTCTTAAAATTATGGAGGGGCACAAATGCCTCCTCTTTCCACCCAGTGTATGGATAGGGTTAATACAATAAATACATATTATATAAATAGGTTTTAATCATGAGTGTGACTTACACACCATTTTATTCATCTAGTAATAATTTATGGGTGGAGCTCATCCTTTAATTTTTATATATTGAAATTATTTGGCGTTTCACATGAATGTACATTTAACATACAGTCTTATTTTTGCATTCTAATTTCTCACTTTGCGTCATTGTAACATCACATTTAAGTATGAAAGTAAGTCTGTATTCTCTCCTCGTCTTAGATGTTGCCGTATCGTCGTTGGATAATAAAGTTGTATCTTGCTTTTACTCTAAACACAGCAATATGTATTAGAATTTTACTTTTATATGAATCGAGCACAATTGGTCTTTTGTGTTTCATGATAGTTGCATTTATTGGCTTTGCTCCTTCGAGAACTTTTTTCAATCTTTACTTTGGTTTCATTTGAATTCGTTATTTGATTAAAACATGCTTCCTTCTTCGATTAGTAATTAGTCCGACTGTTCTAGAGTTATAGTCCTTCCTTATGTCGATCACCAGTTCTTCTCAAACACCAATTTTAGTTTGTATAATGATAAATATAGACATATATATATATGAGTAGATATAACATTGTGTACAGGTCCATAAACAACTATTGAATAAAATAAATGAACAATCCTTAAATATTAGGAATAAATTACCTTAGATATCTAAATATTCAATTAGAGATTGAACTCAAATAAATATACAATTTTAGAGATAGTATGTTTCGATAACATGCACGAAAATATAATAATTGACACACAGTAATCCGATGTGTTGAATGTTATTATTCATGTTATGTTGATAATTTTTAAATGCAAGGAGCTTTACTTAAAAGTAGTCATCAGAATATAATATAATTAATAGGAAATGATTTAAATAAATCTGTAGTTCAATTAAAAAATGTTAATCCACGTTTGTTGCTGTAAATGAACCCTCCTTTGTGTTGAACTCATTGTTTTATATCTCTAATCTGTTTGACAATAAATCAGTAAATTAAATCTTTGCATTCATTTTGATAGAATCCTATGATCGAGTGTATATTTGACTTGTATGCATCCCTTCATAGATTGTTTTATACTGCCTTTTGACTGACAATGACATCTGCTTATATTCATAATTGCTCATTAATTTCATATTAAATACACTGTGATTTAGTTTGTATTAAATTCTTTCTAAACGAAAATGTCAACCTTTCCAGCCTTCCCGTATGGTTTTAGTCCAAAGACATTATAGACATATAGGTCATATTAGGCAGACTACTACCACATAACCTTTATTTTGTATTCCTACTTTCTGTGAAATATTTATTCTTGTTACGTATATCTACTAGTTACTTCTGAAATACAACTCATAATTTTGTCAGCTATTGCATTTTTTATCGTTTAAATTACAGATTGTGCCAATAAACGTATTCCCTTTTCCAAAGGTTTCTACTTATCGATATATATTTTTTATTCAGATTTAAATAACTACAATTAGAAATCTGTCTGCATATAATTCAGATACAACTTCCTCCACTCAACTGTTCAGTGTCTTTCTCATAATTGTATTATTTGCATTGTATACGCAGATATATAATGTATTATGCCTACATATTGTTTTCAGTCAAAAACGAAATAGAACATTATTTAAACTACACAACTTCCACACTGTTAGACTTTCAATTAATATTGATAGCTGTGTGATTTTTGTACGTAGTGTAGATTTGCGTATAGTATACAATAACTATGTATTAGTTCCATTATGAAAACTACATTTAACAAAACAATTCTGCAGTGTTTGTTTATTAGAAATATGCAAGTATGATGGCAGTAATTGTCCAGAATTTATTAGTTTTTCACAATTATAACATAAATATTTTGACACTAACTAGATAAAAAGATTGAGTTTTACACCACAAAATAATTAACTGTTATTCTTACTTTAATGAAACGCATTGTATAAATATAAGACACAAGTAGTATATATATTTACGTCATTTAAATGCACAGGTAAGTACTCAGGCCACCGTATTACATGATATGAAGAAACACATAAGTTATACTTTTAATAAGAGTACGCATAAAACATGTGTTTCAGAGGACTACAATGAATTTTTGACAAACCGAGGCTATTTTTTTATAAAAATAAAGAAGAATTGGAATGATGCTAAACGTTATTGTGAAATGCAGGGAAACAATCTCCTTTCAATACAGACACAGTCACAGCTGGTGAGATACACTTAGTAATTTCGTCTATGAAAAGGTTCTGTAGCATGTGGGAGAACCTTGAATTAAAAACATAACAGATACAAACGCTTGACTTTGGTATATTAATAGGTACCACATACATAACATGTTTAGAGTGTATCATCCAAAGTCAAATTAACTATTTCCTAAACTAATGCTTTTAATGAATTGAATATGATTTAAAATTTGAATTAAGAATTGCAATTTAATAGTTTTTAATTGAAATTATATTAAAAAATGCGATGAAATTCTTACTAAAAGCGGGATCTCTGTGAATATCAACACTGAAAGATCTTTCAAAATGAACATTAAAAGTAATTTTTAATGGAAGAAGCTTACATGGAACAAGTTTTAAATTCGTAGAATAAATAATAAATTCAACCTGTAGCTTTTCAAATGTAACTTTTTTCATATTTATTGATAATATTATAGTTGAAATATTCTGGTGCATTATGAAGTAATAAAATTGTTGCTATTGTAAACCAGCTACCTTATATATTTTAGCGGAACAAAACTACGCAAATGTGTAATTAATGGGAATCATTTAAATTAAATACATATTCATAGATTGGTCTACGTATCTTAAATATAGGTCCCAGAAGTAACAAAAGTAACATTGAATACATTTCAACATAATTGTAATTTTTAAATTATAAATTAAGCACATAACACAATCATTGGTATATTGCTTCCAGTGGCAAAAAGCAATTCATTCTTGAGATCGATTACGTTTTCGATAGCTGCGTTGACTTCGGCGCGATCAGGAAAGCGCTATATGTTGAAATACGATTTCATTGATGAAGGCAATGAGTAGTGACTGACTCTAAGTCCGGTGAATATCGGGGATGAGGGATGCACGGTAGTTTGATATATTGGAGCTTCTCAGTGGTAGCTCGAGAGGTGTGAGAACGGACGTTGTTCTGTTGAATGCTGATGCGTTATTGCTCCTGTCTAAGTACCGTCCTCTTTTCAAATACAAGTTAACTTTTAATTGATACAAAAAATCACAATATACCGCAGAGTTTTAATTTTTTTTATTATTTCTGCTTGGCCACAAGATTCTTTTTCAGTCCAAAAATAAAACAACCATAGTTTTATGTGGTTGTTTAAAAAGATCAAAAGGTGTCTGTTTTTGATAAAGTACCTGTGTTGCAACAAATGATTGATCTCCTGCAGGTACTGTTTACTGTCTTTATCAATGTCCAGAACTGGTTTTCTTTCCATTTTTTCATTAATATCAAAATTTCCATCTTTAAAACGAGTAAACCAGCGCTTGCAGGTTGTACATTAGTTATAGTTTCATTAAAAATGCATCAGTAATCTCTTTTGGCGCTTTAATTACCTCAAGGACGAAATTATGACACCTCTCATCATATTCCATTAAAAATATGAATGTCATCAAATGTCACCTGTCATCCTAACTATAGTCAGCAGATTTATTTGAAACTTAATATACGGATAATAGTTTTTACCCTCTATAATGCTGTTCAGCAAGTTTTTACCAGATAATTTCGAACAAAATTATACACAATTTACGATACAGTGTTATATGGGGATGAGCGGATGTCATATGATGATATTTATAGATCTAATTAATGTCAAATGATATTTACATTTAACCAATAGCGATGAACGAGGGTCATATAATGGATGAGTGTTTTATTGATTCGTTAATTGTTTACACTTTAAGTGAGCCCATTTTTAATATTGGTTTTGTTTGATAATTTCCCTTATTTTCCTGATTTATGGTAAGAAACAAAAATGTAAGTAATAATAAGATAGTATATTGTGAATCAAAAAGTAAATGTTTGTCTGAGCGATGAATTATACAATGAATTATATCATATGATAAAAAATGTAATATGATGAGGAGTGTCATTAAAAAATATCAGTTTTTATATCATTTAATCTCCACAATATACCAAAACATAGGTGTCATTTGATCAGTGTCATATTGATGAGCAGGTGTCATCAGGATACCCTTAAGATTCCTTTCCCAGAAGAAAGAAATAAGCTAGGATGCTACTTTTTGTTAAAATATAGTCAATGTTGCTTTTGTTTCTTATGAGCGATAATACTTTTGGCTGGGACCTATAGTTTTAAAATATTTTGTTTCTGAACACGTTTTTAACGTTTATTTCAGAAATATAATTTTGGCAGTTTATTATTATTTAATTCATTAATCATAAAAAAAACTGTTCAAATATTGTTTTTTTTTATCTAAATATTACGGAAAGTGCTTTATATATTTATTATTTGACTTGCCTACACTTAAATACATTTTTTATTTTCGTTTGCAAGATTCCTAGTTGTGATTAAAATCGGCAGCTATTTGACAATTAATATATGAATTTAAACAAATATTAAGTTGGTAGTGATGCCGTTGATTTTCATTCAAAATATTAAGATGTCAACATTATTTCTGTTAAGTTCTATTAATTATTAATTAGCTTAATTATACATCATTATACACTTGCAATTTACTTGACAGTGAATTTTTTATATATTTCGAAATAATTATGTGATTTGCATTACTTTTACTTATCATGAAACTCTCTATATCAATTTATTTTTATCGATCTAGGATTATTTGCAAAGAAAGTTTGACCTCCGAAGTAAGAATATTAATATTTGGATCGGCTATCAACATAAAGCAACCAGTAAAGATATTTATTGGACCGATGGGACGATATTTTCATTCACGTAATTGATTTACTTATGAAAAAAAGTTTTAATACATTTTAAACAGTACAAATTTGACATTTTATTTTAATAGCGTCAAATTATTCATTTATTACTATTTCATTTTGAAAAATTATGACATAAAACATGTTTGTTGGTTATATCACTTTGAAAATAGTGCTTCACCAAACCTAAACAAAGTTATTCTTAAAATCTAGATATTATGAACACATTTTCTCTGCATGAATAAAAAGAAATTATGTAACTATACATTTTTATACAGGCCATGGGGCTACACTGAATCGAAATATTACAATGCATCTAGCACTGATAAAAACTGCGTTATTTTGCATTTTAAAGGAAAGTTTCGAGATTGGTGGTGTGACAAATTTCTTGAATTTATTTGTACAAGTGGTGAGTGTGGAAATAGATGATTTTGATTTTACTTACTGTATATTTGTAACTGATGAGTCTTTTGACAGATTAAAGACTATCATTTAGTGCAGAAATTGATGCATAAAGGTTTCATTCTTAGCATTACTGATTAAATAAGGATTTCCATTTGAAAATGGAACTACAAATCTTTGATATCGAGAATTCTAGCAGTTAATTCGACGTAGTATCTTCTAAATGTAAACTTTTAAGAATATCGTTATATTCAATATAGAATGAAAATTAAATTAACATTTAGACATCTTTAATTAAATATTTATGCCAATTGATGATGTTAAATTTACAAAATAAGAATATAAAATATTTTTAATCAGAAAAAAACGTATATTCGTCTTTCAATATCGTGTTTATTTTAATAACTGAATGCAAGTATCAATTATTATGTTGATAAATTTCATAAACTCTTTTTTTATGTTAATTTTCAAGATGTATATTTTCTAGATTGTATACGTATTGTCTTCGTTGATTATAATTATTATAATAATATAAAGGAATATTAACAAGTATACATATATACTATTATAATATTATAACGTTTACAATAACCTTTCAGATACTTTGGTTGCAAATAATAATTTTCTCTCACCCGGTAAGTTCTAGCTTCATTACATTATGACATTCATGAGTTTTTATTAAATAATAATATCTTCCTAATACATTTATTTTTTGGAAACTACTCATTTTATAAAATATATTTTTAACAACGAGTGTGAACTCCATATAAATACTTGTAATGGTATTTCTGTTACATTTACTCGAATGCGTTGGTATGTGACTTTAAAAAATACTTGCTAGAAATTCTTAACGTTTAGATGGCAGTTATAATAAATTCTTTTCTTACTCAAAGTAACAAATTGTGAAATAATTCATAGCATTTTTAAAATCATTTCATGGATAATATTCTTTCACCACATCATCTAGATCTCAAAAGAGAAGAGTACAAACAAATGTTTTCCGATAATGTGAAAGGGAATCATTTCAATCAGACGAAGGTTGGATGGTTTGAAGCTCGGGATAATTGTAAATCGAAGAAGCAGGATTTGCTTTCGTTTGATGGAACAATATATTTAGTAAGTTCTAGAATTTATACAAGAACATCTTTTCAAACATCATTGTTAGTGTGAGACACAAATATCGTACCGATTATAACTATAAACATGTATTACTTAACGTGTTTACTAAATGATTGTCTGTCAAATGGAAACATACTAAATGCATACAACATACTGTTCCATCTGTTTCCTCATATAATAATTGTAAAGTCACAGCCCATCACATTAAGTTATTGCATTAGTACATTTAAATATTCATATTTTTAGTATAATTGTTTGATTTCTGACTAGATAGAAATATTATTTGTAGTAAGAATACTCGTTTTTTTCCAGCCACAGAGTGACATATACTCTCTCATTTTACAGAGTGGTCATTAAGGGTGAACAAAGCTGGTTGATATTTTTTGTTACCACGACCATGGTCGAAAACTCTCTAGTCTAGTTTTTTTGATGTGATTAAAATAAGTCGCGGGTTAAAATACCTCGACTACGACCGAGGTTGTGGTTTTTTAACCTGACTCAAGGTACACAATTTCCGACAGGGGTACCCCTAGTTTTTTAACTATTGGGATTTTAAAAGTTTTAATTAATTCGATATTATTTAAAATTACAATTTCTTTAAAGTATGAAAGGAGTACAATTTAATGATATCAAATTTAGTAAAATGAATAACATTTAAATAAGCTTACTAGCATGTTTACTTTATAACATTATTT
>JAYRBW010104747.1:0-19030 GCA_036023295.1 Invenusta paracnida
TTATAATGACGACGATTTACAGCGCGATGTATATGAAATCAATAAGAGTCAACACTCTGTATATTATTACTCTATGCATTGGATATTATATAATTAGTCATTCATTTAAGCACAGATAAATAATAATCGACAGCGTTTCAACTATTATCGATTTCATAAACATCTTCATTAATAAAAAAATCGTTTTATTTAAAAAAATTGGTGAAAATGTAGTAAACGGAAAAAGTAGTAGTAACTATTTTGATTAAATTAATTTTAATAGTAAATATAATTTTTTAGCAAAGTTGTCTGTAATAATTATAACTTACATCCTGTGTATCTAAGTGTTTTACAACGATTTAATTGCTGGATTTTGCAAATACTTTTGGGGAGACTAATAGTAATATAAAACAGCACACAGAGATCAATTTAACAGTCGAAGCTCTGGTATACTGACTTCAATGATTCAAACAGCTTAATTTTCTCAGTCGCTTAAAATTGATTTACAATTATTCATATATATGTATATTCTACATTTTCATGAAAACGAAATATTTATGATACGTATTTTTGAAAAAGAAGTTCATTAAAATAGTTGAAACAAATTTGCTCAGCTAAAATCAGATGAGCAATTGATGTAATTCTAACTACTTTAAAGAAATGAAAATAAATTGGAGGCATGTTCCTCTTCAATTTTACAGCATCACGAGGGTTGTGTGGACTGCTGAAGATACCCAACAAGGTCGAAATAACGCGCAGTCCAGCTCTCCCCATACTACTAGTAATTTACAATAGTAGTATGAAGCCACCACTGTATAATTTATATTTCACAATAAACTCCATTTTTCTATTCCCATTTGTATTTTATAGTAATTATTATTACTGAAACTGTCCAATAACACTATGATGAATTCTCCATTAATTAATTTCACCCAATTAAAGCAAGTAATACACTATAGAACAAAAGTTAAAACCCAAGAAAGTAAAATATTTCGTAGACAATTATCCGTCATCTACCTTTTTGCTTTATTAAAGAATATTCAATAGATTGTATACATAAATACGTATGCAGATAGTATAATTGACACAGTTATATATACATGCACACCTGAAGAATATAATATGCATGTTGGTAGCTATAATAATAATATGCACAGTACAAGCGAGAAAAACTTTACAAAAAGCAACAGAATTATTATTACATATTGGTTTCTGTTTTAGTAGATTTGTTAATTATAGTTGACATAATAAATATGTTACTCACTAGTAGTATACAAAGCTAAACCCTAAATAGTTACAAATTTCGACAATTATACAGGTAATAATAAAATTTATAAATGAATTGTTTTTAATAAGTTGTTGACTTATTTTGCACGGATAAAATTAATTGTGCAAAAAACGAGAAAACACAAGAGTATAATTTACAAAAGGGTTAAAGTGATGACGCATTCGTCCACTCAAATTTCATCAAACCGGGATCTACGTTAATTACGTAATGAAGGTGTCGAATCACTCAAACAGAGCCAGGCACAACTTTAAAAAAAAGTATATGAAAAATCGAATGAAAACTATTTCTTAGGAATTTTAGAAGATAGCTATTTTACAGAAATAAAATGGTGGATTTTTCGCAATCGCCTAAAACAGTTTACTTCGAGACTAAAGAGAGGTGACATAATAGACGTTTGACTTGTAATGATACTAGAAGTTGGACAGAAAAGGGTAGTATGAAATAATACCGCCGGGCGATGTTGCATATCATAGCAAGGTGTTTTAAAGGATTTCACAAGGTATATATTATTATGTATATATAAAGGTAGGCGAAGGTCTGTATAGTATTTGAATTCTATTGTATACCGATAGATATGTACAAAAATAATAATAAAAAAACTAAATAAAACGAATGTGTACTTGCTTGCAGCTGGGGGGGTTATATATATATATAGGGGCTTATTAAGTAAGGTTTACAAAAATAAGAAGAAACAAATGATGCATGAGGAGTTGGTTGGTTCTTGTCTTGGGCGTATGCGTGGTGGGTGAGCCATGGGGCATGGGGGAAGCATAGATATCGAACTGTGCATAAGCTACATCTAGACTGGTAACATAAGGCTAATTGATCAAAGCTCTCTATATTTTCGAAGATAGGGGCGAAAGTTCATTGCCAACATATTTTGTTACACATTTTCTATATAAAGGGTTTACCTTTAGGGTTTTAAATGCCTCGTCATAGCTGAAAATCTACGACTCATGGATTCCTAGTTAGCCAGTTTAGATAATAGCTTTATATTCTATGTCCATGCATGGGATAGGGGCAATAGAGGTATTGTCATCGTAAATAGTAGTAGTAGTAGTAGTAAAGTATAAAGTATGTTACAGATATATAATATTAATCTAAGCCAGCAGGTTGAGGGAAGTTTGAGAGGGGTGGGGGGCAGTATAGTATCTTAATAAGAGGCGTTTGTGAGTGTATAGTTATAGTGTCCAAAATAATAGGCCTTTATATGGCGAAGAAAATAATTAATACTAATAATATGCATTATAAAATGAGAAAAAGGGCGGCTTGGGATAGTGAGATGCAAATCCAACAAAAGGGGTCAACATTGCGTTTGAAAAGCAACTATGAGTAAATGCTTCCATAGACTATGAGAAGATAGATGAATTGCGCACCTAAATGTAGAAGAATATTAATTAATCAACGACCCCCCTAAATATAGCTCACTTATTTAGTGCGGGAATTAATTATTACACGTATAAAAAAAGAAAGTAACAAAACTAGAATAACAGACTAATAAAGAGATGACTTGAAAGTAATTACCAATCAAATTAAAAAATAATAACGTATATAAATATATATTGATGTCGCGTGTTTATATTAGTGATGCAATGAATAGATTTGGATTTTATAAACAATACACTCGATATAGTACTCACTTAAAAACAAGTAGTATAAAACAAAAACAATATAATTTGCTTAAAATGTCTCAAAATTGTGAATAGTGAGTATATTATTAAAGTAGTCATGATTATTGTAATTGTTAATAGTTAACTGTATAACAGACACTAATATTGATTGAAAAAGAGATTATGACCAGTACTGGAATAAAATGCAATAACCTGAAACTGGTACGAGATTATCAATTGATTCTTCTCTCTCCTATTTTAACGTCGTCGGTCAATGAGATAATTTACTTCGGCGAACGATAACAATAATACATAAATAGCTTTTCGTCGCGGAGGTAAAATGGGAAAGGGGTCAGGAATTTGGGTGTATCATAATTAATAAGATAACTGGTCTCTATACACGTAAGTGTCTAAATACCAACAGACAAGTGCAAAGCGTCATGTTTCATTTGAGAAGAGAATGAATTCGAGAACTGTCATGACAACTTGGACATGTCGAAGAAACTGCTGCGTGTCCTTCTCTTTCAGTACAGTTCAATTGGTTGGTGTTGACTCAACAGGTTTCCTACGTACTAATATAGCAGTAGTGTGCGTGAGTCAGTGTGATGTAAGGAACACCTCTAATAGTACTTTCTGTTGCTCGGTGTGTTCACATACAGTGCACATGCACCACCATGGTTCCTACGAAGAAAGGGGGAGGGGGCTGTCATTGTTGGGCTGCTGCAGCCTGTTCTCTGGCAAGAAGAATGAGTGGTCCTAAGCTCGATAGGGAGGCCGCATGACGCGTTATGAAGGGGTGCTGAAGAAGAGAGGGGAGGGAGGCCAATAAGTAATCAATAAATACAATCAGTGCTTTATATTTTTGACAGCATTTTCACATATTATATTTGAAAACATTAAGAAATCGTTAAATTAAAAATACAGAAACAATTCTTTCAAAACAGTAATTACTCCAATCTAACGTCAAAAAGAGAACATCATAGAGCAAGACTAGTTTTACTGCCAAGTTCCGAACCTAAACCTTGTAAATCAACCAAGTCAACAGACGGACGCAGAAAACTCACCTTGAGAAGTTCCGAGGCACAGGCACGCTGCTCCACGTCCACCTCAAGACAACAATCGATGAAGTCGAGGAAGACATCAGAGAGACGATCACGTTCCTTAATCTCCGGCTTCCCATTCGTGGCGATGAGATAGAGGGCCTATATGGGTCGGAGGAGCAGAGTTAATTCCATGCCCTCAGTATTTCTATGTTTAAATGATATAATTATCAGAATAGTTTAACTATCTTACAAAATCTTACCTATTTTATCGATCTTATCCTATCTAGATCTCACAGACCTATTTTATCGATCTTATCCTATCTTACAGATCTTACAGACCTATTTTATCGATCTTATCCTATCTTACAGATCTTACAGACATATTTTATCGATCTTATCCTGGCTATTTTATCGATCTTATCCTATCTTACAGATCTTAGAGACCTATTTTATCGATCTTATCCTATCTCACAGATCTTAAAGACCTATTTTATCGATCTTATCCTATCTAGATCTTACAGACCTATTTTATCGATCTTATCCTGGCTATTTTATCGATCTTATCCTATCTTACAGATCTTAGAGACCTATTTTATCGAACTTATCCTATCTTACAGATCTTAGAGACCTATTTTATCGAATTTATCCTATCTTACAGATCTTAGAGACCTGTTTTATCGAATTTATCCTATCTTACAGATCTTAGAGACCTATTTTATCGATCTTGTCTAATTTATCCTATCTTATCTAGTATTACTACGCCTTCAGAGTTAATTCTACACCTGCACGCCAAGTTCAATTTACACACATATTTCTTCAAACTTTTCTGCATCGTTCTCGGCTTGTATAACAAAGCTTGCTATATTAACAGATTAATTAACCCGCTGATTAAATTGTGTACATAAATATGTTACTCCCATCTTGTTTTCATACAGGTAGTCAGTGGAGTCAACACTGACTTATATATAATATGCCCGCTATTCCAGCAAGTCCAGTTGGGAAATTCTACTGATGAAATATCATCATGCCTAAAACCAGAATTCTACTTCTTGCCAGCGGGTATAAAACGTAAAAATATTTAACTTACTTCATCACGAGTAGTGAAATACAGAAACTCACCCGAAGTGGATTCTCATTGAGATAGGGCGGCTCCCCATCCACCATTTCAATGGCCATGATCCCCAGTGACCACACGTCCACCTTGGGCCCATACTGCTTCCGAGTGACCACCTCAGGCGCCATCCAATAGGGAGTGCCCACCATGGTGCATCGCTTCGTCTCTTCATGACCCAGCTGGGCACAGAAGCCGAAGTCCGTGAGCTTCACAGAGCCGTCCAGGCCCAGGAGGATGTTGTCGGACTTAATGTCTCGATGGATCACGTGATTAATGTGGAGGAACTCCAGGGCCAGTAAGGTCTGTGGGAAGGGTGAACAGATCAGGGCGATACTAATTGTTCAGTTTCTATTCTGTTTCATTGGTTTTGGGGTGGTTATAACTTATAACACTCGAACGAGAGGGTGGAAACCGTGCGGGTGTAGAGGCCACCCTCCCTTACTACTAAAAGGTAATAAGCAAACCATAATTAATACACATTCATCCGTTTTACTAGTACAATTAAAATTTAATATAATATAAGTTTTGAAAGCTCGAAGCCATGAAAGAAAAGTAATTATAAATGCTCTTTTCAACTAAATGAAATAATTTCTAGCACAATGCAAACAATAATTCAAAATAAAATAATCAATGAAACCAGTTTAACAAACATTATTTTCGAATTATAATGAATGAAAAATACACACTACTACTTATTATCACCAAAGGGTAGCATTGCCTGAAAGTAGCCTATTTTTATGTAAATAAAATCAATGGCACTGTACAACCAATTTATTTTGTCAATATAATAAAATGTTCATCCAACTCACTTCTCTACAAACAGCGGCAATTTGTCCCTCGTTCATACACGTTTCCGTGACAACGTCAGTCAAGGAGCCGCCATCCAAATACTCCATGACAACCCACAACTCGTCCTCAACTAGGAAACTGTCGAGATAGTTGACGATATTGGGATTGTGATTGGCCTTCATGACGACTATCTCATTCACGATCAACTCCTTCTTGGGTTGCTGCTTCAAGTTCATCTGTTTGATGGCCACTTTGCGTCCGGAGGCCATTTCCGTTCCACCGTACACTACACCCGATGCACTGTGAATATCCAGGGGGAATACTTTAGTATATGGATTTATTAATCAGAATAATTTCATCATATTATCATTATTGCTACGAATAATAAACAATTATTTTTAACGGAATTGGTAAAGATTGTTATACTACTACTCGAATTATAAGTAATATAGTACAAGTTAACAGTATAATTATTGATGTTTACTACTTTTACGCTGAGACACCGGCTTACCCCTGACCAATCTTGTCGAGAATGGTGAACTTGCGCGATGGATCCCCGATAGAGACCACACCCCGCAAGCGCTCGATGACCTGCTCGTCCGTCATCTTCTGCTTCCTAGGCCGGGAGAGCACTGTCCCACCCAGGGGAAGTCCGCCTAGACCTGGGTGCTGTCCCGACGAAGGTGTAGAAGCGGGAGTGGAGGTGGCAGGGGGAGGGACGGGGCAGTCCGCTGAGGGACTCGTGGCTGGGGAACAGGGGGACTCCTGCATCGGGTCACAAAAGAGACATTTCCGGGTGAATTTCAGCGGTTTTAGGAAGCTAAGCAGGACTAAATTGTATAGAAAATTGCTATTTGTCTTATGTTACCACAGCTGACTCTAAGTAAGTTTAACAATTTTTAAAAGAATGAAGTAAAATTGGTTTTTTAAACACCCAACTTGAAGTGTTTTAATAAATTAAGTTTGGTTTACACTTATTTTTATAAAAAAAGATTTCATCGAAATATATTCCCTATAGACCCTAAAAATGCCATCCCACAGAGCGACTGGGTCAATAGGCAGGTCTTAAAAGGCCTCTATTTTCCCAGTCGCATCCGCATCACTTCCCTTGAATATGGTAACTCCAGGGGCGGCTTGCTTTAATCGGGAATTTAACACTGAAGTCAGTCAAGAGTACCTTAGTGTTGTACTAAGTGTAGGTACAGCTAGCACTCACAGGGGGGAGTGGGAGGGCTATTAAACTATGCAGTGTTGTATTGATCCTTCGAACAAACAAAGAAACAGGGCAGAAGAGGCAGAACTCTATGATATCAGCCAGTTATTGCAACACACAGACAGACACTGGCTGGCTGGCTGGCTGGCCACACTGGATCTCCAAAAGCGACATCGACTACTTTTATCTAGATCACCGGAATGATATAGTAATTATAATTTATTGATTTAAATGACACAAAATTCTTTGAGTTTCTCTCTTTCCGTTCGCCATAAATACTTCAGACAAGCGGCAGCCAAGCGGAGTCGACTGTCGTAAGCCCCTCCTCCCTGATATAAGCACCAAGAGTGTCGTTTATGCCAAACTTATAGAAACACAACTCAAGGAGAGAGTAGGGACTTAGCTGGTGAATTTATTTATAGCACACAGCGTGATATTCAAGTCGCTAATCATTGAAAAAAAAGGGGTGGCTGGAGATACAACTACCTTTAAGCAAGACAGTGAATTCTCTCCAGCCAGGGCAGGTATACGCTAGTACCCTGTTTGATCTATCTCTCCTGTGGATAGTATTCATTAATAAAAGGGCAAAATGCAATATTCATCTGTCTAATAGTCCACCATGTCATTATAATACTAATAAAGATATACAACGAAGACAGCTGCAGTTTAACATGGATTCGTTCATGCTGTAAATAATAAAATAACAGCTCAATTAGTAATGTTATACCTCGTACTATTGTTCCAACGTGCCTGATTATTGCGTCAGACTGGTTAACTGATGAGCTAGTAAAAGCTAGAGTTAAATAATGGTAGAGTTAGCTAATGATTCCTACTTGCAGTTTCATGTCCAAATATATTGTTTTCATGTGTTCCCAAATGCGTGCCTTATTAATTGTATTTTGATATACACGGGCAGAATGATGTACGTCATTAATTACATTTACTTAGTGGGGTTGAGAGTCAGAGAATAAAAATACTAACGCTAGACTTTATCAATGGTAACTGACAGGAATTATTTCTAGAAAAAAGCCTGAAAATTACATGTTAAAAATCAATAAAACATGTATAGTACAGGCCTCACAGCTTTCTTACAGATGCTTTCCCACTGAGAACCATAAACGATCGGATAATCATACTTTCAATAGATGGAATCAATTAAAAGATTAGATATTAAAAGATTAGATTAAGAAAAGATTAAATAAATTAAAAGATTAGATGAAGTGAACTTTACTCTAGAAATAACTACAAAAGTAATCAAATAATAGTATGTAAAACTTAACCCGGTACAACTGCAAGAATTCACACTAAACCATCGTCTTTCGACTTTATATCTCTCAAGGCTACTCAGAAATCATACTAAATTTGGGCTTACGGAGAGCTGTCTCGAGTGTATTAGTTCTCTTGTCAGCTGGGCATATTCAAAAGAAATCAAATCAGCTAATAGTATTGAAATTCAATAAACAAGAGGGAGGCGTGGCGGTTGGAATCGGCAGTTTGTGAGGTCTGATGGCATCAAACTTCTACGCATGATGCAATTCGGTCAAAACCTAACTCTCCGGGGATTTTCCTGGCTGACAAGAAATGCATCAGTCGATTCAAGATAGATGGGATCACAACAGATTAATGAGACACACACACACACAGGGAGACATGTACCACGCAGGAGTGATGTCCCACGATAAGGCCTGTTCTTGGCATCTGGGAGACACGGGTTGATAATAAAAGAAACTGATGCGCATTACTGCCTGACTAAGTATATAGCTATGCACATAGAAGGGGGGTTGCACAGTGCTATGTTGTGACGTATATGTATTACATATTAGATTGCAAACAAGCCTCCACTTCTGTGCAGTATGAACTGTCCCAACACTGTCCTCTGTTAAGTTGAAACTGGCCACAAGGACGGTGGTCGACACCTGATTAAGTATAACCGTTATTTTTGCCTACTATATATATATACATACATAAGACTGCAAGGATCAATATATAAGCACCTATTTCCGGCCCCTGTATGTGTCTATTCAGCAATGCTGTATTGAACATCACATCTCTGCACTGTATATGTGTATTTTAATTAAACAACTGCGTCTTCATGCCATTTATGGCTGGTCAGAGAGAACTGGGACGAGAAGAGGGAGAAAAGATAACCTTTCGACATTTCATTTGATTATTCAACAACCAACATTCAGTTGGGGACTGATAAGGCGGTAGCACAAAGGCACGACGTCCTGATAAGGCGGTAGCACAAAGGCACGACGTCCTGATAAGGCGGTAGCACAAAAGCTCGATGTCCTGACAAGGCGGCAGCGCAGGGTCACGAAGTTCAGACAAGGCGGTAGCGCAGGGACATACCATCTAGGCATGGCGGTAGCGCAGGGGCACACCGTCCAGACAAGGCGGTAGCGCAGGGGCACGAAGTTCAGACAAGGCGGTAGCGCAGGGGTATATCATCCAGACAAGGTGTTAGCGCAGGGACATACCATCTAGGCATGGCGGTAGCGCAGGGGCACGAAGTCCAGACAAGGCAGTAGCGTAGCACAGTGGCACGACGTACTGACGAAGCGGTAGCGCAGGGGCGTGACGTACTTTTCAATTTCTATTCATAACTTCTTCTAAACATATTGTTGGTACCCCCCACCCGAATCTATCGGAAGACAACGTAACTTACGATGAAAGGTGAAAAAAAGAGAAAAGAAGGGGAGAGAAGGGAAGGTAGACGCCTTACCGGTCTGTACTAGGGCAGTATACACATCAATAATAATGTTATAAAACTGGCAAGCATATGCGGTAGAGAAGAATTCAGCCAGGTGACTGTGATTACATTATTATCAAGTTGCTGTCTTGTTTATAATCATAGCAGCACGAGCTAGTAAGCATTAGAGGTAAAGCACACAGTCAAGTGTTCTAAAATGTTTATTTCCACTTTTGCACAGACAGGTTAATGCCAAAACACAGTATTAACCGGCGATTTATAATTATGTATAGTATACATATACTGTCCAATAAGTAAGAAAAGGTCATCAACACAAGTGACCAGTACTACTAGGACTAATAGAAATTCAAGGGCCATTACTGTGAAAGGCAGATGACAGAAAATCAGTTCATCTGCCACTAAAAGGAACATGACAAAACTCTTGCATTAATAGAATACATGTGATGTAACAAAAGAATCGTAATTAAATTTATTATAATAATTAAGCAAACAGTGGATGCAAATAATAGATAGTACACGTCTTCTATAAGATCATGCCACCAAAGTAAAGAGGCCATTAAGGACTGACTGACCTGTATCAAATTAGGACTTCTAAGTGACCAGGCTCAAGAAACTCATCAGTGATAATACTCTTAGACATTATCTCGACATGAAACCGGCTGTCTTTATCCAAAATACGCAGGAAAATTGATTTATACTAGTTTTTTAAAGCCTTCTTGTCGCGCAGTCTGTCAAAGATTTAGCCCACTATATGTATAATGCACACAGTCTCATTCGGAGATGAAATTGACAAGTTTGTTACATTGATAATATAGAAAATATAGACGCGAAAACCGGAACCGAGAAAGGCAATAGTTTTGACATAAGTCCAAAGCTATAAGAGGCAATGTGCAGGACAAATCTCTATATACGACTAATTTCAACTGACTAGCCTTGAATTCGGTTTCAATCACTCAAGGCCGTGTGTGGTGGTGATATTGGAGCGCTGGAAAACTATTTCAAGATGCCGCATAGAGTTTTGAATTCTCTCTCTGCTCAACATCGAAGTTAAATAACAGAGAGAGAGAGAGAGAGAGAGAGGGAGGAATGTCATAAACTACAGAGCTAAACTGCCTCTGAGAAAAGAAACGTTAATACTGTGGGTCTCCCGAGGTGGCAGGGTAAACACACTCCATCATTCGAGATGAGATCTGGGTGGGGTCAGCCAACTAGCAATGGATGGATTAGGTGTTAGGTACTACTTCATACCTACACTGCAGCCAACAAACAAACTCTACATCCAATTACAACAATTATGAGACCGAAATAGTTCTAGTGACGTATTTCAGTTAGTGCATATACGTTAAAATGGGGTCAAGGAACACAAGGAATACTCCAAGAAGTGAAAAATAAAACACAATAATTTGGAGAAAGAACTTTTCCCACACAAACGAGCCATATTTTTGGCATCGAACCCAGCCGAGTTGCCCATGGTACCACGCCGCCTGGGTGTATGACCCCCTCCCTCCTCACCAGCACTCTCCTCTACCTGCCAAAAGACACTCCACTCCCCAGCTCAACTACTTGTTTATCTTGTCATGGAGGACTTCTATCCACCAAGGTAATCAATATCTGCGCTAAGCTCTCTCTCTCTCTCTTTCTACTGAAGTTTCACACAGCGTCAACTTTAACTTAGTTATATAATATCCCACCACGCAGCTAACTTGAGCTGGGAAATCTGACGCTATCTCCGCTAGTTAAGTTCATTGGTATAATAATATGATTATTGAAGGATATGAGACATTCAGTGTGAAAGAATATTATTACCATAAATTACAACGTTTTTTCTCCTAGAATGTGATCATGAAAAACAATAATTTGCTCATAGATTTGTAGAAATATAAACTTTTTAATACCAACAAGAGTAAAATAAGTCCATTCAAATGAGACGAAAATTAAACTTAGAAAGATCTAAACAGCTTTTAACAAAAAATAGTAAATCTCTGGTGTAGCGTCTATTCTACTTATAGCTCTATGGTGTCTCCTCTATTCTACTTATAGCTCTATGGTGTCTCCTCTATTCTACTTATAGCTCTGTGCTGTCGCCTCTCTTCTACGTATAGTTCTGTAGTATCTCCTCTATTCTACTTATAGCTCTGTAATGTCTCCTTTATTCTACTTATAGCTCTATGATGTCACCTCTATTATACTCTTAGTTCTCTGATCTCACCTTTTCGTCGCCTCCAGCAGGACCAATGGCTCCAATAATGGCAGCAGCGGCGGCATCAAATATGAGATGTGACGGGGGTTCACTGTCCGCCACACTCGTGAGCTGCGTGGGCTGAGAGAGCGACCAAGAGGAGCTCGTGGAGGTCTGCTGGTCGTCCGGTGTGGTCACTGCCGGGGAGTCGAGCTGCGTCGAGGAAGGACTACTGTGCGGGGGAACTGCGGGAGGTGGTACACCCCCACCTGAGGACGCTGAGGAGCGCAGGGAAAGGTCACGTGACAGTTGGCCGGGAAGGATGTCGCTAGCGGAGGCTGTGGTTGGATAGTGGGGCGGTGGAAGGTCGCTCTGGACGGATTCTGATTGGAGGAGAGGCCGATGATTAGTGGAAAGAAGGGAGTGCGCATGCTTTCATTGGTAGTTTAAATGTGTGTTTGAATGAGCTAAATACCTTCTATAAATAATAAATTAAACACAAATCGACACTTATTTTACTTTAATCTACATATCAACACAAAATCTATAAAATATCGACTGCCCAGCAAAATAATCCTTTGTTAAGATCGATAAAATCTAAATTATCCACACAATTAATCTAACTTTGTAATGCATTTCTATTGATTTTACATAATATCATGTAGTTAAATTGAGTTGTCAATATAATCAATAGTATGGATCTTATTTATAAAAATTGCTCCACATAAAAAGAAGATCACACCAAGCAAACAGTGATGGTTCCAAATGTGTGTTCCAAATCAATTACAAGTCTACTAAACCATAACTATTGCTTATAATTTATACAAATAGAATTGTATCTTATTAAAACGACCATTTGAAATACCCCTAAATGTCGAGAAAGTCTTATAGAAAGAGACACAGACTAATGTTGGTATACTTTAGGGCAATTATGCCGAATACATCGATATTTGCGGTGGTATTTCTTCTTCGGATCGTTATATAGCGACAACGTCAACTATACGAAAGAGGATTTGACATCAAACAACCGAGCTATAGGCTCAAATTTAGATCAAACAAGAGAGAGTGAACTAAGTGTGCGAACTTCAGGAACCTGGCGTTGATAAAAGTACTTCACACAAACCCATTTCCTTAAAAGCACCTCCAAGAGAGGTGACTGGTCTGTATCGTTTGTAGGTACAAATAATATAAGTGCAATCATCTTTAAGCGTCACTATTTAGACTGGGAAATTAATACCTTTCAGTATACCGGCCTACAGCACAGAGTGCCACCCTATTATGTTGCCCCGGTTTGCAAGAATAAAATCACTACAAGCTGTATAATTAGCAGCCATGTTTACTAAACAAATCAATTGCCTTGTTTGCGAATTTATTCTCTCTTTAAGAAGGAAATCAATGTGAACTGTAAAAGTGCGAACACCATACACATTACATTATATGTATACATAGTCAGATTACAGATAACAGTGTGTGCAATTATATTTGAAATTAAGTTTTCGACAGAAGTCTTGGGGAAATATTATTTGTATACCAGAGACTTGTATTGATTACAATTTAATCTATAGATTTACCACAAAGCGCTTATGTTGTAATCGAAGTTTCGGTTTCGAGTTAGAATTGACAACAAAAGAATGGTGATAATAAAGACAAAGTCATAATTTTAGTTCACTTTACGATGCATACGGGGAAGAGTTAGCAATATATACGTAATAAACCATACACGTGTGTTTGATCTTTATAAAACCTTCCATTTGATTATCATGCTTTTAATAGTCACCAAGAAACATACCATGTAATATAATATGTAGTAATAAAAAGCGCATAAATTGAGCAAAATATAGGAAAATGACAAGTTGTAATATCAGCTATGATTTATTTTACCAACTATAAGTCTGATTCAAGATTTATATTTTTTCAACTCGCAAAATATTGGGTTATTGATTGAAATCTGTGATGTCAAACTGCTAAACTATTTCTATAATTTAATCAGGCATCTTATGTACGAGTTATAGATTACATTTTAACTGGCCATTATTTGCATCAGGCGATTATAATATGTAGCTGCACGTATAAGCTGCCACGCTACAAAATAGTAAATACCGAATTAATTAAGGCGTCGACCGATCAACGTTGATTAAAAGAGTATTCTTGGTACTAATTAAAAGAGTATTAAAATAGCCGGAAAATGTGATCTTCTTCCACGTGTATAGAAATGAGTGCCGCTAATCCATAACACTGACTAAATTCTATTTCGCACATCTTAAATGTGTCAGAAGATATCTGATAGAGCCCTCCGTTGACAATATACCTATTCTCCAAGACTTGTATATAAAATGAAAACCTTCGACTTGACATTTTAAATGCCGTAAATGATGCCAATACTTTGGTCGATACTGACAACAACTTACTGATCGCACAAGTCTGCCTTAAGAGATGGTAAAAATAAAAGCTCTAACTTCACATGAGGATTTCATTACAATATAATATGTTTCCGATAAAGTCTATTTATAGACACGCAAAGGTTAAACAACGTTTTATCATCTTTCAGACTACATAATATATAGGACGCCCTTAATAACAAAGATTTTATACAAGCCACAGTTATAGGATATCAGTAATCAGTATTGTCGTCATAACGAAACAATTTGTGCAATTATAACTTCCTCTATAATATGTCAGCAAATATATGCCAGATTCATCGTGAATTACTTTTCTTGTTTACTAATAAACAAAGTTTGAAAAATTGACTCAACGGCATATAACTGCCGAATGTATGTCTACAATATTAACATAGAGATTTAATATACATTTAAGGGAATATACCAACTTCTTGTGTCAACAAAACCAACTTCACGAAGAAATGAAAGGGTCATTGACGCATGCACGAAATCAAACAGTATAACACGGCTTATTGTTTATTTCAACTCGAGAAGATTATAGATCTATCGAGATGATTATATCTCTCATCAAATGCACATTAATAACTCTGGATCCAACTCAGTTGATCAGCAAAATAGAAAGATTATACGAGAAAACTTATTAATTTAATTCTCTAAAAAAGGTTTTACAAGTCAATTTGATTATAATTTTGAAAAGTTTGCTGGAATTTTAACCATGTCAATGACGAATTTGTATTTAAAAAAAAAACTTCAACGTCTAAATATAATACCCACACAACAAATAATTTGGAGCATTATGCTTCGATCTGATAACGCGGTATTGTATACATTATGTGCGATAAATATACTGATACGCGAAAGGTGCAAAACAGATAAATAACCGAGGAATGTTTGTGCAAACTTTAGATCGGAGCTAGGGGGGGCAGCATACAGTGATACTGTCCAGTCTTACCAGTATGAAGCGTCGTACTGTACGGAGGGCTTCATATCCATAACATAAACCATTATTACCCGGCTACAGTTAGTATCAGACTAGGAGAGTCAATAAAACCACTTTTCTGGAAGATGCTGATTTGTACTAACACCTTCCAAGCCCAAGTGTTACCGCAAAAAGAAGGTAGGAGTACTGTTATACTTAGTGCAGAAGAGACTATACATCATATAATATGTACTGCATTAAGGTAAAATATACAGATTATAGAGAAATGAATGGCAATGCACAATTTAAAACAGTTACGAGGAGGTGGTATCAGTTCTATTTTAAAATTCGCTTATGGGCATAGAGTAAAGATCTACCTATTAATTCCTTAATAAATTGACTCACATTTAAGTGATCAGTATCACACAAACGATACTTATATTTCATCGACTGCCCTTCTGAATAAAGACAACTTTCAATAATTCCACCGAAATTGACAAATTGCACCTTTGAAATAATTTGTTAGGTGTTAAGATTTCGTTCCTTTTATGACATGTGTTAAAACTAAATTCGGTTCTGCCATAAAACAATATAAAAAGTAGAGATCATATTAAGCCTCTAAATTCAATAGCCAAGAAGGTTATAGGTATATTTGGAAAGGGCATGCACACAAATAAGGTCATAATTACAGCAACGAATTCCGACGAAACTAAAACAAATGAAACTATTACAAAGACGACGTTACATAATGTGGGTAAGAGTTGTGAAACATGCTTTTCACTATAACACATAATTGGAGAGAAAGGGAAATAAGTAGAAGGCTACAATAATCATAATAATATACAGGAAAGCAAGTTAAGCGAGCTACTTGACGAATTTCAGTTAACAAGCTGCAAGCATGTTTGAATGGAATGAGTGCTATATAAGCATGGTATGTGTGTGTGTATTGGCCTATGTAAGGAGTGTTATGTCATTCTTAGGGGGTTAAGCAAACACGTAAATATAATATACCTACCAACTATCTATTGTATACTGTACACAGCTTGTATGGATGCGATAGACGAGCAGAGCAAGCGTCATAGAAGTGAGGACAACTTTACTGCCATCTTCCACCTACTTGGCGAGATTACACAGTACGACAAGTTCCGTTACAAATACGCTGGACGTACAATAAACAGAGAGAACGAGGGCTAAATTTCATACTTCAATCAACACTGTGTCTGTATGTGTGCCTGTGTTAGGATTTATCATATTGTGATCGTTAGCAGCGATGTAATGAATGATTAAGTGTACATAAATAAGGGGCGATTAAAAGTTTAAAACTAGGCAAAGGAACTTTACTACTACAACAACAACAACAACAGCAGGACTGGAGACGAGCAGAAAGACAAAAATATATATAACGGAAGAGAGAAATAAGTAAATATATATATATAAATAAACTGAGTATATAAGATAAGGTATAAACAGATACATACAGGCATAGATAGCATTATAGGAAGTGATGAATGACTGTACACTGAGACTTACCATCTTCGAGTTTCAAACCTGGGATAGAGTAAATGTGTGGAGAGGATCGGAAATTAGTCAGAAAGCCGATCCCATCAGGATCAAACAAGGATCATGATTACCTATATTGCGCATAAATTACTGGACTACTAGCAATAACAGCTTATATATTCTATGTATATCTAGTACATGCCCTGCATGCTACATAGTAGGTAGAATATGGGAAAGAAAAAATAGACCAATACAACTTCAAATCAATATAATTATATTATTACGTATTTATTTTTTAATAATTAAAAAATAACGATTTTACAAATGTTACTAGTTTAAATTTAATTGAACGAAATCTGATTATAACTGATATAATATATTGATTAGCATTCAGCACAATCCTCTACAAAGACGCATTACTGTCGGATAAAAGCTATTCAGCTGTCAGTTTCAAATCTTATTCAAGTTATTTCACGTGCATCACGTTGTAAATAATTGTAGGGCACGTGTTATAACGTCCCGATGTTGCCTGGAAATTACCATATTATGTACATCACATTCATACCAAACTGTAGTCTTATTCAGCATGCTGTTTAATGGATATTAAAATATGATAAAAGGATAATAACAATCATAATACAGCTAATTTAAGGATTTTGGATATCGAAATAGCCCTGTCAACTGAAATCAATACCATTATAGAATTGAAACTCCATCTATCAATTATACTCCGCGGGTACTATAATCGAAGACAACAAATCAATATTTCCACACAACACACAAGCGACAAGTTCTATACATCTATCTATTTATAACAACCAAAACTGATATTAATATCTCTAAAGCGACATCTTTTTTTTGGGGGGGGGGGCGATGTGGAAAAAAAACGAGGGACAGACAGACAAACAGAATATCGAAAGAGATGGAATAAATTGCCAGAACTTAGTTAGGCAAACATTAGCCCAGAATTGTCACTGTTGCATCGATCGTGCGTTGCTCAACCGGCTCAGTTATTCCAAAATATAATATTATACTGATTATTGTGCCTAGCTGTCTCTTTGGCTAATAATACGAAATAATTATGTATAAACTGGATTATGTGTCACGGCGCGAGAGAATCATAATCCAAATACTATATAGTGGCCGTCATTTTGATTGAGTTATAAGTTATATCATATCATATTCTTATTTTATTTTATTTCACCCGCAAGCGCAGGCTGAGATAATAAATTAACGACACCAACTTCATCAAGACAAACTATATTCTCCCATAAAAAGGATACTGCTCACCACTGATCGCTGAGCAATGGTTGAATCGGGGAAAAAAAGAAAGAAGCAATAGCGACATTAAAATAAGTAGTTTACAAATCACATCATGATGCGTGACAACCGTGTTTGGTTGGAGGGGGGTGGGGGGGGTGGCCCCGATAAACTTTCGCAATACAATTCGATCGATATACTCAAAAGTAGCGAAAGGAGAGGCGAGGCGAGGCGAGGAGGGATGCAAATAAAGAAATTCAAAGTCTGACTTACCCGTTGAGCCTGAAAGGAGAAGGAGAAGAAACAGAAGAATTAGCGACTCGGTAGAGGAAAACCTGGCTTTTATTCATTTATAGAAAGTGCACGCGATATAAAGGCAAGAGAATGAGAGGACGGGGTGATGTTTAACGGATTGGAGTTTTTATTTTAAAGGGAATCAGAATAATATATTATGATTGGATCACAATCTTTTTGATTAAAATAGGATGAGATAATTTTACAATCCTCATGATTTAAATTTATTGTCACACGGATGGAATCTAATACCTTGTGTTTGTTTGTTTGTACGCAAAATAGATTAAAGAAACTAAAATTAATACAAAATATAGACAGACAGGAATATCAAACCAGCTATAAGATGCATCTTTTCATAGATACATAGAACATTTAAAATAGTACGTTTCGGTAAAAAAAGAAAAACACGGCAATGCATTAGCAAGGCAGAAGAAAACAATAGAAATGAGTGAATTAAAATATGTTTGTTCTAATCAGACTCGACTACGAAGACAAGAAAATCGATATTCACTCATTTGAATCGCATCGAAAGCTCAACTATACTACAATAACAATACCCTCCCTGTTGCTAAGGTGGATAGGACGAAGCGGCCATTACTAGGCGACTTCAGTTGCTTAGTTACCGACCGATAAAGAGAGCTCTTTCTGTTAGGGTCCCATTAGACATTTTCTTATTATGGGAAATGTTGGGAAACAATACCCAAAAGCAAAAATGATAAAAGAGGATCTT
>JAYRBW010104758.1:0-19029 GCA_036023295.1 Invenusta paracnida
TACGAATTGTACCATAGTTTTTCAAAACAGCTCAAGGCAGATATTTGTTAATTACTATAAGACACGCAAATTGATACTTTTAATTTATTAGATATCACATTTATTTAAATAAAGTTCTAAATTACCTTCTGAGAAGCTTGACAATAATAAAAAACATAGTTAGCTCAAGTCAAATATATTTTTAAAGAGCTAACACATTTTACGCTTATTTCAATATTTTTGTGATATGAGCTAACACACTTTTTGCCATTTTTTGTTAATTATAATATAATATACATAGCTAGGTACATATGTAGAGCAATTTTTATTTTGTATATTTGTAAATATTTTTGTATTTACCATTATAATATAGTAAATATACTTATTAAATATAATAATAACCTTTTGTAGAACCTTATTTTTAAAATTAATGAGAATTGCAAATAGTATAATATCCTTGTATGAATAAATTTCTATTATTTATAGAAAGTTTTCTTATATATTTAATAATTTTACTAATATTTTTCTTTCGTAATCATTTTATGCTTGAATATTTTAAAGATTAATTATTTTGCTTTGTTTTGTTAAAAAATATGTAAAAAATATATTTCAATTTAACAGTAATAAATGTTGAGTAAAATACAAATTATAGAAATAATTAAGGGATACATTATAACTATTTAGCTGAGTAATTAATTGATCGTCGTGATTTGTCCAGTGTTCTGTTAGGTGATTTGAGTCATTAAAGGGAGATATGATATCGGGTATAAACATAACTTGTAAGTGTTTTAAATTATTAAACACATTTACTTATTTTTATAGAAATGATGGCATACAATATGCACAAAACATTTATATACTCGTATGGGTGTGAGTGTGCGTTTGTGTGATCTTTGGGTAAAACATAATACATTATTGCGTGTAAATTTCGATTTAATTTGATGTCGTACATTATGAGTCTCACTTGAAAATAAGTTATTGTAATTGGCGTATCATAAAAAATTATCCAAGTTATTAACTTAACATATATTTATGTAATTCTTGTATTTAATTATGAATCAAAAATATGATTGTAATATATTCATATGTTATTAACAAGACTAATGTACGATAAATAAATTTATATTTTAGTACATTGATATTAATAATTCATAATTAAATACAAGAATTACATAAATATATGTTAAGTTTAAAACTAGGATAGTTTTTTATAATAATATGTGCAATATAAAGAACAGGTGACAAAACTGTGCATTATTCATTTCAAATGCATATTTTTACAATAAGCGTATAGTAATAATTTATTATCTCTTCTAATTTAACCTATTCCTTTACCTGCAATTCTCTATTACACATGTAAACTTGCACCTCCGATTCCCATTTGGTGCTTTTTGTTGTTAAAAATATATACATTTATTATTATTATTATTTAAATATCTTGTCCTGTGTACTGCCAATAAAATAATTCATTTATAAGGCAATGTAAAAATATACTCTAAAAATTATGAATTATGAAACGTAAACGTAGAAGGTTTTCTGGCATTATTTTTAATTTATTACTTAATTCGTACACAAATATATGTATCAATATTTCATATTAAACTACATATTTAGAAGGCAATACAAGTAATTTGGTTAAAAACACAAATTTATGAAAAAGAGATAAATTTAGTCATAAATACTTTATGAAAGTATTGTATTTACTTATAAATCTTAAAATTCATTTACATCTTCGGTTTATATTAACGAGTAACTAACTGGAAATAAAAGTATAATCCTAAAGACGTGTATGCTTCAATCACTTAATCAATATTGCAGTATATTTTTGTACTAAATCAGTTAAACATAAATGCAGGAACTACTATTATATCAATATAATAATACAGTGTTTAAAGTATTCCGTGCATAAATATAGGACATATCTACGAATTAATTCCTGTAACTTCTAAAATTTGTCGTTTTGACAAAAAATAAAGTTTCTTCTTGTCGGAACTTTTCGCAGATTTTCCTTTTAATGCGTTAATTTTCTATGAATTAATGTTGCCTTTATTAATTACAAGATTAAAGTGAATTGAATTAACTTTATAAAACATCCGAAGAACTACTTTCATTTAAAAAAGTTTAGTGCTCACTTAATCTATACTTATATTATTCACATACGACATAGTGTTTTAACATTCGATATTAACATACAAGACTTCTTTTATTATTAAAAAAGTAAAAATGTATTTTATAAAAAATATGTTCAATACATAATATATTTTACAAAGATATAGATATCGGGCTTATTTTCACGGATGAAAAGCACACGTAAGTTGTTAATAAATATGGGAGATTTTATTTCTATTTAATAATTAAACCAAATATAACTACGGGCAATATGCTGTATATTTTATCAAATACTTTAAATAAAACAACTATTCCCACAATCAGGGAATTCCAAAAAAATATTACCCAATCAGAACGTCTTGGTGGTAAAAAATAGTTTCGATAAGTGCTAAAATTATCAGATTTTAATATGTTTCCATAAGTTAAAAATTAACCTATTTATAACAAATCACAACAATATTCAATAATGCGATAGATTTCGACATCTGTAAAGAACCATATATAAAGCCAAAAGCCATTATTTTATTTTTTAAATTGTTTTATGTCATGATTAAATAATTAAATTTAGCTGTATGTATTCTTAAGAAACGCTTATGTTAGGACAAACTTAAATTACTAAAAATTATTAAAAAGAGTCCTTTCTAATAGAATAATGGAATAATTATATTTATAAAACAAAATATTAAATATAAGATATACATTGAGTATATATATCAATCATTTACCCAAATATTCTAATATAATTTCGTGTATTGTATGGTTTTATTGCATGGGTAAATTAAACCAATTCATAAAATTAATTACAAAAGTTGTTATCATTCAAAGTATTGTTATACGCATCTCCGATAAGGCTCTCATAAATATAAATAAATAAAATGAGTTTTTCTTTGGTTTTTCATATTTTAAAGTTACTAGTTTGTCTATAATTTTATTTAAGAGCCCTTTATTAATGAGCTGTATATTCCTTAAATATAAAATAATAATTTCAATTTTTTTGAATTAAAATTATAAATATAACAGAATGTAAAACACAAAAACATATATCTAACAATTCTTAAGGTTCTTTATAAATATAGTTCCAAATTCACAGATATGATCGTTACATCCGGTAAAACTACAGTTTACATAGAACGCGTTACCTGTAAAGACATCAAATAGTGTCACCATTATGTACGGATCTATATCAGATGTTATTTTAAATGACTTTTAAAAGAATAAATATAAATATTCGTAATAATGTTTCTACATGATGTAAAAGTTTTTTTATTCATGTGAATTGACTGAACTATAAATCATGAAGGAATGTATTAATAAAAGTAGTATTGTGTCGTTAAAGCTATTTGTTCAATTTAATTATGGATTAAGTTCTAACGATAGTAAAGCGAACGTATAGGCCCTGAAACGTTGGCTGCATAAACAGTACCATACATAGAAGACACCTGCTTATAGAGTGCTCTGACCCGTCTTCCACTGGAAGAAGTCTTCCAATATCCGCTTCTACATTCCACAAACCTCATGCGGGACCAGGTGCGGTTGACCCTCCCCTCTCCTTTTAGACAAATGTCGAAGTGGATTTTTGAGAACCAAGTGGTGATTCACCATCCGCATTCTCTGGCTGCTTATCATTTTGGCAAAAGACGTTTAGATTAATTTGAGACTTGTAGAGGCAGAATAGTGCTGTGGGGACTTGGTACGGATCCAAGCCAGTACAGCATCGTTCGTGTATGTGTTATGTAAGAAGTAGAAACAGTTGAAGAGTTGGTCGCGGCTGAAGATTTCGCCTGGAAACTGGCATTGTTGGAATTTTGCAGTGTACCACTCTGGACAAGACAACTGGATCTGAACAAGTTGAGTATCAGTTTTCTGACCGTTGTTCTAAGTTTAGGAGAATTGGGCATTACGATATATTCGGCAGAATTCGAACGATACTTACACTAAAAGGAGTGACCTTACTCAATGCCACAGGTTAATCTGAAAATTGATATTTGTCTGTTGCAGAAGTCATAAGATTACATTAGTTGACCATAAGTCAATCATTTTAAAGTACTCCTCTGTAAGGAAAGACCAACCTGATTGAACCGGTCTAAAAAGTGGTGGGTTCATCACCCTTGTTAACAGGTTATTCATTTTAAAATGGGTACTATGATTAGAGAGATGGTCGACCTGGAATTCTGTTGAACAAAGTTTTCATTATTTAGCTGAAGGCGTCCATCTCACTCTAGTGAATGTCTATTGTCTCCTTGTTTGCGTCTTGGAGGGGGAAGTTCGTATCGATGGTCATATCGATGAGATGATAGAGGCGTAGAGATTAGATCTTATAAAAAGTAACCTGCGCTTTCACTAAGATTTTTGGGATTCTGGAGGAGTGATTTATGGACTTGGATATGTGATGCCTTAACGATGAGCGGGATACCCGACCAGTATGAATCGGGGTACGGGTGGAGTTAACTCTCTGGATATCATTTCTGCAAACTCAGGTCGTAAGGCGTCCTCTAAGGGGTGTAGCCTAGAGAGTATCAGGCTCAGACCACTTGCCGATTTTGGCCGTACTGTAAATTGATGTGACAGTCGCTAAAGCTAGGAACCATTTGGCTGAAACTTCACTCTAAGAGACGATTAACCTTTTGGATGAGGTGATACTATGCAACAGGAAAGACGCATATATATCTAGATTGTCAAGGTGAAATAGGTGGCGGACGTCAGAGGTCAAAGATTCGATCAGAGATATAAATACTACTCTAAAGAGGCAGATTTGTACCAGAATGGCCGGCTTGGTTTTCAGTCGAGTAGTTGAACCATGATAAACAAAGGCATCCCCACATGCATGGTGAGATGGATCGGCGACTTTATCAACGAGAGATATGCTTGTGTAGAAAAGAATGGGATCAGATCGAAATGGAGGAAATATAACGAGGGCCTACCGCAAGGCAGCGTTCTTAGCCCAACCCTGTTCCTCCTGTAGAGTGTTGACCCGTCAGAAGAGCTGAGAATCATAGAGGGCACTAACAACGTAATGTACGCGGACGATGTCACGGTGTTAGCCCATGTCAAAGAATTGAAGGAGGCAGTTGTAAAAACCCAAAAATGCGCCGATACCATCGCGAGATGGGCGGATAAATAGAAAATGGTACTTGCAGAAGAGAAGACACAGGCTATGATCTTTACACAGTGGAGCTGAGAGGAGAAATAGGAAATGGAAGCGAAGGTGAGAGGAGTAAATGTGAAAACGTCAAAATGGGTGAAAATTCTGGGAGTCATGGAAGCGAAGGTGAGAGGAGTAAATGTGAAAACGTCAAAATGGGTGAAAATTCTGGGAGTCATCCTGGATAGAACATTGCACTTCGGGGAGCACTGCAGACTGATTAGGAAGAAAGCTAGATGCAGGTGCAACCAACTAACGAAGATGTGTAACAGAAGATGGGAATTAGAGAAGCAAACTACGAGAGGAGTGGCAAAAGCTTACATCCAAGGGGCGATGTCCAACGTATGAGGAGCATGGATGCCATCAACAGCAAAGTCACACCTAGATAGCCTTGATGTGGAAACGAGAAGAGCAGCGAGGATCATAACCGGGTGTACGAAGTCTACATCGAAAGAAGACCTTTTAGTGGATGCAGGGCTGGACTCCATTGAGGTAATAAAGAACATAGCAACGTCTAGAGTTTACGAACGAGCGGTGAGAATGAGAGAAGGGGAACCACTGAAGGAATTAACAAAGAGATCGAATATAAAACGCCTGAAGAACCAGGGGTGGAGGGAAGTGGGGAAGGAGCTGAGTACAAGAATCGGTATCGGAGAAAGAGAAGACTTACCGGACCCAACCACATGCTCACCCTGGCTCTCGAAGAGCAATGTCGACTTCCAACTAGAGGTAGGAACAAAGATTAAGAGATGTGAAGATGGAGAGAGGAGAAAGAAAGTGACAGAAGAGTATCTCACGAGCCTAGAGAAACCCCAAGTGGAATACTGGACAGACGGATAGGCCAAGGAAGGCCTAAGAGATGGAGGTGCAGGGATAGTTGTGACCGAAGGAGAAGACAAGACAACAGAAGCGGTTGCAGCAGGAAAGTGGTTTTCTAGTACGAGGGCAGAGATGAAAGGAGTGGAAAGAGCCCTGAAAGAATACACCTAGATTCAAAAGCAGCCATCCAAAGGATCCAACGAGGCCCACTGAGCCAGGAATGTAAAGCAGACAAGAAGAACTGGGAGCTATGTGAGGAGATAGGAAGGATGAATGGAAGAATTGATATACAATGGGTACCAGCTCATTGTGGCCTACCGGGCAACGAGGAAGCGGATGTGCTGGCGAAGCAGGGATCAGAGGAGACGCAGGAGAACGTGATGGAAGACAGGGAGACAACTATCAGCAGGTGCAAGAGAGAAGAGAAGGAAAAGTGGATTATGGAAAGAAGGGAAGGATGGAACAAGAGAATATGGAAAAGTAAGAGACCTAGACCCTCCAAACTCCCGAGAGATGCTGCGGTGACGATCCATCAACTGAGAGCGGGGCATAGCTGCGCAACTAGAGCATACCAACACAGGATAGGATTGGAGAAGACGGAAGAATGTGAAGGATGCCAGGAAGCAGGCTGCGAGGGAGGAAGATGTGAGGGTTGCGGGGAAGAAGCGGAGAGTGCGGAACACCTATTGCTCAATTGCCCAAGATGGGAAAGGAAAAGGAGAAGGGTCTTCGGACCAAATATAAATGAGGAGGACCTCCAAGACGAAAGGAGAACAACCCGATTCCTGATCGAGATCGGGGTCCTGGAGTCACAGCCGCCGAATAGTCTGGCGATGCCACTTCGACAAGGAGTCGGCCAGGAATAACTAACTAACTAACTAACTAATAACAATGTTCATGGTTCTGCCTCCCGGCCGCTATACAAGTTACGGTTAAATATATCGATATATATGTAGATGTGTCGATCATAATTAAAGTAACATTATTCCTGTTTAATGCGATACATTACAATTTTATAGGTCTTTTTCCGATTTTATATTTGTAATTGTAAGTCAGTTTTTTTAAACTAAAAAATAAGGGTTATAACTTACATATTGTCAAATATCTCGTGATAAATGTATATAAAATAAAATATTTTGATAGATACAAGTATGATCTGATAAGTAAAATTAGAAGTAGAAAATATATCTTGTTATGTTAATACAACACTTCACTATTTTTAAAATGACTGAATGCACGATTTCAATCAATTACTATATTAAAATTATACCAATGTGTCGACAGGAAATACCAAAACTCTAGTAAAACGCAACTGGTCTCACCTGCCATTCGCAATCGGTCTCTGTCGAAAGGATTCTCCTCATAGTCGAGGAGTGGAATGATGAGTATGCTTAGTTTAAGCGTGCACGAGGAGCCGATGCCGTACATAGAGCTATCAACATCCCTAAAGATGATAAGGTGAGGTGAGAACAGTCATGAGATAGGAGTAAGTGGATATAGGAGCAGCACAGATAATATTATATTTCCCACATTTAGGGGATGTGAGCTTTATACAAGGATATTCTTAATTAGCAATACTGTACGGAGCATGTTTCTGAATTCCACAGATAATGTTAAATATAAAAGTGTAATTAGTATTCTTGAAGCAATACAAGTTGAAATAGTATCATACATCTATTATTATTAATTTATTATTATATATTTCAAAATAAGTCGCAATAAAAATAAAAGTTATATTCGCATGCTGTTTATGTAATAATTATTTTTCATAAATGAAAACTTTTGTGCAGTTAAATTGGAGATACCCTAAATTTAAAATGATCTGAAAGTGTATTGTGTGCCATATATGCCTAAATTGTGTCAAAGTATTTGCTGCATTAAAATCTCAGCCTTCATTTACCACTATATTACTGTAAAGTTTAAACATTATTTCAAACACTTTCACTGGTTCAGTTATAGTAAATTATCTAAATATTATATTTTGCCATATGTATGATTTAAATACTTAATAATTTGTGAAATAAAATTAATATTTATAACTATAAGTACATTAAAATAATAGTATATTACGCAAAAAATATATTATAATACTTTTAAATCATTGTAATATATTTTTAATTTACAACCAACGATATCAAGGTAATTAACATTTAATATCTCAATACTAAAAATTGCAATAAATAATATTTTAAATGGGATTAATAAAAACTGTATTTATTGTATTTAATACAATTTGCAATAAAATAAAACTTTTTAATAAATACAAATAATGACATACAATATAATTAGTATATACACAGTATTTCATCTAAGCACAATGCACGTAATATTCAAGTTATACATATTGTTACAATTTTTTCATTTTTTATTTTATGTTTATATTAATGTATTAGTATTAATAAACTATTAAAGGAATCGTTTTTATATAAAAATAAAACTTTTTCTATAAGATAATCTTTTGATATGTATGTACATCCAAAAATCACGTTTAATGATTTACAATAAAAAGACTAAATATTGTAATGACATAATACCGAAAAATTACATATTACTATAAGCATTAGAACATAGTAAAAACGAATTATAAAATTACTAATGCCAGTGTTTATCATAAAGTGAAGAAAAAACCCACAGTAATAATAATAATAAATATATTGAGACGTTTCAGTTAGTCTTTATACCATATAAATTGGGGTGAAATAGCCTGGTGGAGCAAATAAGTGGCTGATGCCATGGACGCGAGGAATGCTCTTTACAACAACATTGCCCTTAGAGAACAAGTAGACATTAGTGAAGATCACAGAATGGCTTGGGTTGATATGAGCACGGCTGTGAAAAATCTTATTAGATAGGAAAAAGAAAAAGCCTGGAGGGAGTTTGCATTAGTGGTTCAAGGAAGCTGGAGAAAACATGGCAGATTCTGAAGGGAATACACAGAGAAAAGGTCGGTGACTCCAATGTAGCAATTATCAAAGACGGAAAGACCATTAGTAGTGATAAGGATAAGGCGGAGTAATACAACAAGATGTATGCTAATTGCACCCATGAAAGGCGAATGGCCAGTGACAACAAAAGCTACCGTAAATCACAGATTGCTGTAGGGATAGCAACACAAAATTTTCGCTGATGGAGCTCAACCTATAATAAAAAAGCTAGGCAGTAACCGTGGAGCTGGCAGAGATGGAATATACAATGAATTCCTATTGCAATACCATCTATTGCAAAATAAAAAAGACAATCTTTCAAGAAATGTTCAATAAAAGCTGGAATGAAGGATATGTACCATTAGAATAGAAGATGGATATCGTGGTTCCCATCCCCTAACCTGGAAAAGATACTAGTCTTATGGAATCCCACAGACCTGTCACTTTAACATCTTCGATAGCCAAATTTCTAGAAAGAATGATCAAAGAGAGGCTCATGTTTGAACTAGAATCGCAAGGTAAAACTACGCCAAATAAAGCAGGCTACCACAATTAAAAAGATGTACCACCGACCAAGTAGCCAGACTCGTTGATGACGTCATTAATGGCTTTGAGACTAAGAAACCACACAAACGCACCTTGGCGATGCTGTTTAACTTTGCCCGTGATTTTGATAAAGTGGACCATCTCAGACTGCAATTATCTCTCAGGAAACTGGGCGTTTCCCCCAAGATGTGTAACTGGATCTATGCCTTTCTCAGCGACAGGAAAGCCGTCTGTAAGGTTTGTAAGACCCTGTCACGTGAAAATAGATAACCAGCAGGGGTCCCACAAGGATCTGTCACTGGGCTAGTCCTCTTCATCTGCTACATAAACGATCTCGCCATCGAACTCGACAAAATCGAAAAAGTATGATCTAATCATGTGGTGCTCGAATACGGTTACTAAGAAGGCAGTCAATATCATACAGAAAGGAATAGATACAGTAGTGCTATGGTGCAAGAACTACAACATGGAATTGGCGCCAGCGAAATACGAAGCCATTCTATTCTCCAACTGGACCGGAGATTCGGCCACGAACAGAAGACCGGAGCTAAAAATCTAGGAAACGAATGTTGCCTATAAGGAAGAAGTTAAACTTCTGGGTATTATCCTAAACAATATACTCACTTTCAGCAAACAGGTTGAAAAGGTATAAGGCTCGAAGCCAACAAAAGATGCAACCAACTTAGGAAACTGGCGGGAACGACCTGGGGGTACAGTGTGGACTGTCTCAGGAGATTATATGTAGGGTATCATCAGAAGCTGCCTGGAATACAAGCCGATGTCTAGGGAATGATTATGTCTAATACCAACCTGAACAAGTTAGAAGTCACTCCAAACATGGCGGCACGGACCATTACTGGCTGTGTCAGACAACAAATATCGAGTCCTTATTGCTGAAGGCATATGTAGTCGCTCTTAAGCCTGCAGATATAAATCAATGGTGGCGAAAAGGTTGCAGAGAATATACAGAATGTCATCGGAGATCCTATCAGAGAGATAACTGAGACCAGTATACTTAGACGCAGACTGTAACGAACAACTATTTGGAGGGAAAAAGCAAAACATGTAATTTATACATGGTTCAACCGAACATTAATGAGTATTGTAGAGAGAAAATCTCCACATTCTCCCCTTTCTTACCATAAACACAGATTTCATTGATAGAATGAATACACTTCTTCTCAACTATGCTGCAATATATTAAGAAATAAATAACTGCTGAGAACGCTAACTTTAGTAAAACATTACCATTGCTACCATTCAGGCCAGAGACCAAAAATATGTAGAAATGTGGTCGTACGGCTCAATGAAAGAGGCCCTATAGGAGCAGGCACGACAAATGTCTACATCAGGGGAGAAGATGAGCCAATAATAAAAAAGATAGCACCAGAATGGCCTTATCATTCGCAGTTGAACTAGCATCCATCACTAATTCGGTGATTATGGGGATGGACCTCAATAGTATAATTATCTGTACAGATGCTCAACCGGCAATTAGAGCTCTAGAAAGTAGTCCACTGAGTCAAGACTCAGAAATTCAAGCAAACATATCGAAAACCTGGAATGATCATTCTAGTAAATTCGACATCAGTATGCAATTCGTAAGTATTCATTGTGGAATGGACATAAACGAAAAGGTAGACAGGGACGCAGGAGATGCCCTGCGATAACAGTTGATCAGCACGAAGCCAATATCAAGAAAAAGTTAATGCCGATTGGTCTCAAAAATTGGACAAAAACACTTTCCATTTTACCATCAGTGGTAAGAAAAGGGCTAGCCCGAGCGACACAAAACATTGGTCCATGAAAGACTAATTCTTCCTGGCCAAACTCTTCTATGGACTCTCCAAATAATTGGTAAATTCAGAGCGACTGTAGAAATTACAAATATCAATAGATGTAGATTGTGCCATAGCGAAGATGAATCCATTATGCACTTCTTTAAAGAGTGCAACGACAAAAGAGTTCGTCCCCTCAGAAAGTGTTTTAAAATTAGGAGCCTGGCAGACCACGCCAGGAAGAAGCTGTCGGGTTATTCGGAATGCGTTAAAACACCTGTGATATACGGATGCGGGAAATGAAAAAAAGTGAAATAACTTTCATTTCTATGGTCTCTACTAACTATTATAAACAAAAGATAAAGAAAGTATTAACAAAAAAGTAATTTAATATTAATATTCTAATAGCTAAATCCGTAATTAATCCTTTATAAAAATAATTGAGCCCTAAACTCAATTGTTTGCCTATTTTTTTTAAACCTTTTCTTTGACCTCTTCATATAGCTTCACGATTTGTACAAATCTAATGAATTTGGTGACTGTATCTTTCTCAAATAATGGATTTTCTATCAATATGATTTTAAAATGTAATCATGTAAGATGATTCCTGTTTATAACTTCTTCGTGGCTTTAATAATGTAATTTTATATAATGCAATATTATTTTTTGGTCTTCATATTATGAAACAAACTGGTAATTGTACTCAATTTAACATTTACGTTGTATTTATAGTCCTGTATGAGTTGTTTCCTTTTATTGTTATTAGTAGTACTTGAGATTAACCAAAACATGTATTATTATTTTTTACTGTGAGTTTTATTCATACTAGAACAGTCTTTTATACGCTTACATGTCATTCTATAATTTTAAATAATATAATCGTTGAATTTTTAGCAGATCATTGGAATCATCAATAACACTCTATTGCTTACCTAATTTTAGCTATACATATATACAAATATACACCCCATTTAATATACGTATTTAATATATATTTCGATTCATTAAGCGTTTAAATAATACGATAAAGAGCATTTTAACAAGATTTGAACACCAGCAAAAAAGCGTATTTTCGTGAATGAAACTTCTGAAGACCAAACTTGAAAAAGCTTTTGTAATATATTACCTTTAATACTTTCCAGTATTAAGTGATTATAGCAATATAAATATGTTAGATTATTTGTTTTCAATATGCCACTACGTGTATTGCTGCCAATGAAAGCCCCAAGTAAGATTAATAGTAACCCTATGAAATATTGATCATCTCATTTAGAAGACCATAATTTAAGGCTAATTTGATGGATCAGTATGAAATATTTAACAAAGAAAAATTGACTAAAATTGATACGATCGCATATTATATATACAGCACAGTATACAATTTTAGATAACCTAGAATTATAAAGAGAATATTCGTATCTACACTGATCGTTATACATTACGGCTACTTAACTATAGGTGTGTGTGGGTAAATTGTATGACATGATTAGATACATAAAAAGTTTATTGCTACATTATGAAATAATTAATTGAATAATATTACCCACTAATAAGTGACAACTATAGCAAGCGGTTGTTTTTATATTTACTATGTGCCTACGGGAAAATAGTATTATACGTTTTTCGATACTCAAAATAATCACTTTCGTTGTTAACAACAACATTGGGAGAAGATTATAGTGTGAATTTGCTGTTGAATTAGTATTATAAATAATAAATATAAATTTCCCCGTTGTGTTTTGTTGCAGTGTTTTAATGTGTAGAATACTAATAATGATTAATTATATTCAAGTTAAAGTGATTAGAAAATAATAATACTTTTAAATTATGTCTAATTTTTTATTAGATAATAATACAATATCACAATGATGTCCTCCAAAAAACATAAATAGGTGCAAGAATATCCTATTCAAGAACGCTCAACCAATAAATTAAACTTTAGAACATTAATTAGTAGCTTACATTTAATCTTAATTTTTTTACTAAAATATGTCAAATGCATATTTATTGAGTCGATATTATATATAGAATACACATTTGGAAATACATAGTATTGTATATCCAAATATCATTTTCAACATTTTAAAATAACAATGTATATTATATTTAAGACATTTTTTAATGATACTATTTGGTGATAAATATTTCAGATTATTATACTGTGCAAATAATTTAGGGTTTTAAATAATGAATATTACGTAATTGTAGTTAATATGTTCAAATTACACAGAATTATAATAGCACTATTTACATGTTGATATTTCAACACAAACTAATCTGTAAAATAATATACAAATCAAATATTGTTTAATGTAATATAATTTGAAAAGTGACAATCTGTAAATACTACTAGAATACTTAATATACTAAAAAGTGCCCTGATGATTATGTGATTAATTTATATAAATAATGTTAAATCGTTTTTAATGGTATCCTATTTAAGCATTATATCGATATAAATAGTGTTTTAATTAGTGTTTACTTTCCACTAAGCAGAATATAATGTTGTCATTATTGTTAGCTAAGCGAAGCGAAATGTCTGAGGGGTTAAGAGGGGTGAGGAAGCGGGGAGTAAAAAATAGAGGGCGCTTATAATGGGCGCAATAGGCGCAAGATGTGGTACCTTTTGCCGTGGCTTGCGGAACACGAATAACATGAGAGAATGCTAATGAAAGGAACAAATTGACAAAGCAAAGATGGAAAGAATTGGCCAAATAAATGCTATTCGCATGCTACAATATTTATTTATCGTATATATGGTAAGAAAATTAAGAGGATAAACATTACAAACATTAAAGGTAGAATAGATAGTCGAAAGTAAAATAAATAAATAACTATTAAAACACTTTAATGCAGATTTGTATAAATCTAAAATAATAATTTAAAAATAGCTCATTATCCTTAGGAAATAAGGTATAAAATAATGCTCGAAGCAAAAAGAATTGTTAAACATATTAATCCAGATAATGATAAATGTGGTATATACCGCTATACTACTTACCTATATTTTAAATAGTATTCCAATATAAATTAGTATTTTTATATGTAATCCGAAGTACGCAAAATATTTAGCGCAAGACACCTCAGATGTTAAAATAGTTGGTTGTTGTCAGCTACTTAAAAACTTACCACAACTTTCTTTTAGATTCAGTATTCCGAATTTTGATACAACAGCAACTAGCAAATCAACGAAACATTTTAATGTCATACGAGCTTTAAAAATATATATATATTGTAAGCTTAATAATATTATAACATTGTCTGTCTGTCGGTAATGATTTTTTAGAATAATTTGGTAAATATAACTATTATATTTTTATTATTTCAATTCGTATCCTTAATACAACTTTAAATAACTATTATGTTTTTCGGAAAATATACACCTATATATAATTGATGAGTAAATATATATTATAACATAGACAATGCAAAATACAATAACAATAAAGTGCACTTAAAAATAATTAAATGTATTAATGATTGAATATTAATTAAAATAAGTTTAGAAACAGAAATTTTTCAGTTCTGAACCAAGATGTAACTACCGTGTTTAAAAATCAATTTTTCACGTTCTACCTTGTTTCAATATATTTAAAGAATTAATTACATAAACTCCTTTTCACACATCATTGTATAATTATCAAAAACAAACTAAACAGAAAAGTAAAATTAACAATGTTTTAAGTTGAGGTTTTCAGAGATATCCAAATAAATAAAAAACAAACGGTATAGGCACTATAATAGGGGTTTGCGGGGTACATAAACATGCACTTCATGCGTCTTGTACAACATGTGAAAGGCGCCAAATTACGCTAAATATTATGCAGGAGAGATAAACCAAAACCATGGAATAAATAATAAAAATAAAATTACTATATACCCTAATTTAATTATGATACAAACAATATCAATATACAGCTTTCTGCAAATAACTCAGACCTGAAAGATAGATAATAACAAAAAAAAATCACATGTGATGCAGAAGAAAGAGGAGCTTACTCGTTGAGCATGGACATGGAGGTGCGTCGCTTTGGTTTCTTGATGAGGTTAGCCTGATTTCGCCTTGATATCTCGATGACTGAGGGTAGCAGCCGACACGGCTCACCATCAACCTGCATTGGAATGACTTTGGATGTCGTCACAACAACGTTTCGACACTGGCAAATGCGCTCCCCGTGCCCACCAACCTGCAGAGCCGCCTAAAGGAGTAGGGGAATTTGGAGAGTGCTTAGTAGTAGAGGAGTGTGTTTGTGAGACATTTGCTTGACAGTACTATTTCTCAAAAGCATGTAGCATCGACATATTATGAGCATAACACATATTCTATTAAGCAAAATGAATCTATAATTGTGGTCTGTGTAACATAAGGCAAAAAGCTATTTTCTATACATTATTTAGATGAGATAACTCACCCCAAATAATCTAAAACACATCACATTCACATTATCCCTGTAGCTAATAAAAAAACTAATGTCAATGACAGAAACTATATAAATGAATTACACTGTTATTAACTAAACATTTTCTTGAATAAATATATTAACAGATGAAATGATTGACTAAAGTTTTCTTACATGACCTTTACATAAAGGCTTAATGATATATCGATATCGATTCATTATATAGATATTAAACGTACATACCTTGGTTAAAATTTAAACACGGTTGAGGGTAGTTTTAGTGGTTCGGGGATAGAGTGATGGTCTATGTTAATATTCGATGTATGATGTAGGTACCCGAATAAAAATGTACTTTTGATCCATATATAACTCAACGTAACGTTAACATTTTGCATAGAGGTGCTTATTTCTAAAGGCAAGCAGAACCCAGATGTGATTCCTGGTTATTGACTTGAATGTCAGACACGCTTATTACTACGTCACTACGATATCAAACGGGGTGTTAATAATTGTATAGGGTATCTATATATGTAACTTTATTATGAGTTTTTTGTAGATAAAGCGTTACAAAATTGTGATTGACAAAATATTATCTGAAATATATTTGTACATCTTAGGACGAAATATAATTGTGCTTCCGTATTGTGGTGTACCTATGTCTCATTTATCTATGTCTATATTTATGTTAAATATATGTGTTTACCACTTTATTATGTATATGCATTTCCCATACTCAAACTCTACTTAAGTTTACTTTAAGGTCATATGTTATAAGTGGTACGTTGCGGGAAACAATAGTTACTAGGACTGAATTGTCGGCAACGCGTGAATCATAACTGAAGGATTGTTGATAAATAAAGACGTTACCATTATTATTACTATACTTTTATTTACGGGCTATACATACGCAAAATTGATGCCCTCAGAGAGAAATCTGTGTCCAGGTTCAACTTGAACCTTTGACAGTTCGAAACCCGTCGAGTTCGACAACTTTATTGAACGCTTAAACTGCAAGTTTGAGGCTCGAGATACGCCCAACGACAAGAGAACACCTATTTTTCTTGCTGTGATTGGAGCTGAAGCCTACGATATTATAAAACACATTACAGCTCCCGAACTTCCTTCAACTTTGAACTTCCATGACTTAGTTCGATATCTCGGCAATTATTTCAGACCCCGAGTTAACATCTAGGCTGAAAGATTCAAATTCTACAAACGAATACAAGGCCAAGGCGAAAGTGTAAATGCCTACATGAATGCACTTCGCCAACATGCAGCCATCTGCAATTTCGCAGATTTCCTCCCAGATGCACTCCGAGATCAATTCGTGTGCGCCTTCTTGTCCATTTTAATCCAAACCTTCCTTTAAAGCTTACTTGTGATGCAAGTCCGTATGGATTAAATGTCGTTTTAAGTCATATCGACGAAGGCGTTGAAAGACCCATTAGCCTTGTCAGTCACATTTTATTTAAAACCGAAGCAAATTACTCGCAGCTGGAGAGAGAATCATTAGCTATATTTTTGGAATTTTCAAATTTAATGATTATTTGTTATGCAACAATTTTATCATAGAGACGGGCCACAAATCTCTGGTCAAGATATTTCATGAAATGGAAAGTATTCCCACTATAGCTATAGCAGCTAGTCGATTATAGCGATGGGCTATTAAACTTTCTGCCTAAAACTATTGTATCGTTTACAGACAGGGTGTCGATAACGTAACCACTGATATACTTTCGAGGTTACCCCTTACTGTCATTAAGAATAATAAATCTGAAGGTGATCGTGTACAAATTAATCGCATAAACTCGCTACCTGTCACTCCCGAAGAAATAGCGCGGACCACTAGAGATGATCCTATACTGTCAAAGGTATTCAAATATCAAAGATATGGGTGGCTAGCAGAGTCAGTATAAGAAGACAATCAAAAGCTATTTAAAGATAATTCGCACAAAATAATGATTGAGCAAGACAAACTACTTGCAGGAATTCGTGTCGTAATACCGGAAAGATAAAGATCAAGAATTTTAAATCAATTACATGACACGCATCCAGGTATTCAACGAATGAAAGGAATAGCTCGAGCTCATGTTTAGAAGCCTTAATTAGATGACGACATCGAATTATTAGTCAAAAATTGCTTCAATTGTCAAGTGGTGAAGTCCTGCCCACCAGAATCAGTAATATATCCTTTAATTTGGCCAACAGTGCTTTGATATCGATTATATATAGCTTATGCAGGACCATTCAGAGGTTTTATGTGGTTGATGCTACAAGCAATTATGGCCTGAAATAATACCTGTGAAAGAAGCGAATTCGCACTCCACAAGCCTGCCTCGATTCAATATTTTCTAGATTCGGTTATCCGCAACAGTTATTTATTGATAACGCTACCGCTTTCACCTCAGATGAATTTAGAGAATATTGTTAAAGTTTGATAATTAAACAAACTTTCTCAACACCTTTTCATCCCCGTTCGAACGGATTAGCTGATAGGATGGTGGAGAAATTTAAAAAGATGATAAAGAAAGAGGATCCTCCTAAAGGTAACATATTTTCAGCGGTTAATCAAATACTTTTAAATTATCGCACTACTCCGCATTCCATTACTGGACACTGTACATTTGAAATTCGTTTCAAAAATTTACATAAAAACGTTAATGCGTGCACCCTTCCGCCGAAAAAAATGTTTTATCAAAGCAGTTAAAACAGCGTGATCGATTTTTCAAATCGCAAAATACTAGTTCTTATTATGCTGGCGACAGATTTCTAGCCAGAGATATTCGTACAAACAATAATAAATGGTTGGTTGGCGTGGTAGTCGAGATCCGGGGCCACTTTCTTATCTCGTTGAAGTAGATGGATATGTCTAGAGGCGACACGTCGACCAGATGCACAAACCAGGGAAATCGATACTTTCTGGATCTGAGAGCAGGACTGATGATCCCTCTATCACCTTCTTGCCTACTGCCTTGACACCGCTAATTCCAGTCGGGAGACAAATGGAAACGGTTGTGCCAGATACCCCAGCTGTTTGTTTATCGAAGACGATTTTTAATTTTAATATTATAAGTACTGAATATAATGAAATATATAAATATTAATGTTAATATATATATATTTAAAAATAATGATAAAGATGTATTATAAACATAAAAAATTATCCTAATAAACAAGATAAATTAAAATATTTACAAAAATATTATACCGTAAGATTTATAATTTGATGTAATATACATATTGATGTAAAATATAACTAGAAGGTTTTTAACCTAGCGGAAATTAAATAAATATAATAATGAAACGCGTGATATAATTGCTTGCTTTTTCGT